>VZRO01006457.1:66052-98022 GCA_013397915.1 Daphoenositta chrysoptera
TTTTTTGTACTTGGGAAGCAGATTGAGTTACCAAAGTCCATTTTTATAACTAACAAGCATGATGTTAGTGATATTGGTTTTACTTGTAAAAATTTGTTTCAATTATGTAACTTGATCATTGATTTTAAACCCTACCATATAAGCTTCTCCTTCTTTCATATAAACCACGTATTTGGCAAACGGATGAGATCAGCAATACGAACACCTTAGCTTTCCATAGGGAGAGAAATCTCCACAAAGATGTGCTGTCACTTTGAGGGATATGTTTCATGACCAGAAAATCCTACAGAATGCTGTAGGCCAACCTGCACATGGGCACAATGGTGTTAATGCTGCTGATACAATGCTAATGCTGCGATTATGATGTGCAAACAGCACATGTCTACAAAAGGCTGCAAAGGCAGATCCCCAAAATATAGTACACCCTTTGTTCATTTGAGACCCACGACAATTCATTAATGACTGAAACTCTATTATTTGTTGTGTTGCATTCACCTCTCCTTTAGGAACTTTTTCTATCGCTCTGTCACTTTACTTTTTCCTTCTGCAATTACTCTGTATTCTGTGTGCCTTTACATTATCCTCCTTTATCATGATTTAAAGGTGGAAAAAAAATCATAGAATAATTGAGGTTGTAAAAGACCTTTAAGATCACTGAATCCAACCATCTTGTGGTATTTTTTTTCAGCTGAGGCAAAGCAGATGAATGATGAGTTAACATCTGCTGTTCCCTTCATTGGCAGGAAGCTCTGCAAATGATTTGTCTTCCCATTCTAGGTTGTCCCATTATGACTCTTCGAGAGATGGGTCATTCAATACATTAAATATTTGGGGAGACAGGCAGAAATTTTACAGGAACAACATAACAGCTGATATCACTGTTGCAAATGTTCTCCAAAGTGAAGCTTTAGTAATCAGAACTATGAGCTTCATAGATTCAACTCTCAGCTCTCTCAGCTTTCTAGTTTTTTTTTCACCAAATAACAAGATTCTGTTTACTGTTGTTTGAATTCCAGAACAAATTGATTACCCTTAAAAAATGTTATGTTGGAATATAAACACGGCACATATGAAAGGGGTTTTCTTTCATTATTCTCACAAGTAATTTTTTGCTATAACATGTACTTAGCAATGAAATAATACCTTTTGTTTCTGATCCACCACTTCAAAAACTGAGGTAGGAAGTAGAACTCCTTGACTTCATTGCAAATTTGTGAGGCCTGAGAATGCAAAATATATTCCCTTTCAAGGCAGAGATTTAAGGGTGTGAAAGCGTGAGTCATATAATCTACTTCCAAATTACATTGCAGGACTGACTACTACTATTATTTCTGAAAGATTTCTCTCTATAAATTCTTGAAAATTTCTAATCAAGTGAAAAATCATTTTTTGCATGTGGAAACAACTATCCCTCTATCAACCTGAATACAAATATGTGATGATCAAATTAGCTTGATCATTATTCTTTTCCTACCTCTGGGGGCAATTGACTACTGAGTTTATAACAACTTCCTGAATATTTGAAGAATTCAGCAGTACTTACTAATTTAGAACTATTGGGTCTTCTGCTTTTTCCATTCACTGAGCCAGTTCTATCATGACCAACAGCCATGGCTTTTTCTTATCAATTTGAATTTATTCCCCTCAAGGTGTTTTCAAACTGAATGTTTCTCAGATTAGTTTGGAACCTTTCTTGTTCGCAAAATGCAGCTTTACAGGCCTGTAATTCCCTGTGGCCTCTCTTCCTTTCTAAGTTAGTAATTTATCTTTTCTCATCTTCACTCTTCTGGGACCCCTCTTTGTCCCATAAAACCTCTCAGAGATAATTACTAATGGCCCAGTCATTGTTTCAGTTAAATGTTTATGTACTGTAGGAAGAATGTCAGCAAGCCCTGCCTGTGTAACCAACTTAAACAACACTTAACTTGATAGTTCTTTATTTTGCTTGGTTACCCTTGTAAAAAGAACTCTGTGTGAGACAGTTGGAATAAATTTGCATCTCCTATGGCAATGAATACACTACAAAACAGTCCATTGGAAATCCAGTAGCCTGATTTATACTCTGCCATCTGTGTATACTATTTGATCCTAGGGTTTTTGGATAGCTCTGATAAGGTGTTGATTCATGATGATATACTACTTATTCACTTAACAGCATGATAACTAATCTTGACACTGCAAATCCTATCCAAGATGACTGGTTTGGTTTTGGGTTCTGTTTTTGGGTCTTTTTTTCACCCCTGCAGTATGTGCTGCAGAAAACATTAGGCATACCAAAGCATAATAAGTCTTTCTATATTCTGCTTATGTAGGGAAGCTGGGGGGGAAAGAAAGACACCAACATTCAGTAATTACTTAAAAATATGGAGAATATCTGACTGCAAGTAATATTCCTTGCAGTTGTGAGAAACTCTCACATAAAAAGAAAGTAAAGCCTTGATATTTCCCCAGTCCCTTATATTTTGAATTATGTTGTGTTTGTATAGGATGGTTAAATGAATATATGTCTTTTCATTTGTGTGCCTTCTTGCTTATATGATTATTAAGGCTTCTTAATTTTTACTCATTCAGAATACAGTATTTAAAAGATTTCATTTCAGGCTTGCTTTCTGCTTTCTTTTCATTGTTCCCTAATTGCTGCTATAGTATCACCAGCACAGAAAACAAACAATATGTTTTAGGTTCTTTCAGAGGATCTCTGTACCAGCCTCCTGATTTTTCTATAGTGCTGAATCTGTAAGGACATGTTTCATCTTCCCTGTTTTCCAGTAAATATTTCAAGATTTCCAGCATAGCTATTAGAATGTTTTGTTCACATGAATTGCTAATGTTTATACTGTTGTCTTTCAAGGCTCTTCAAAGCAACCCAAAGTGGCCTTGGGGTGTTTTACAATGAAATAATGGTAAGACTGAGAAAGAATTGTATGCAGGGGGAATATTAAAGCAGCATCATAACTTTGACCAAATCCCTTTAGGGCAGCATGCCTTAATTCATAACTATTGAGCAAGCACAGATGCAGCAAAGCAGATTGTTAGAGGGAAGAAAATTTGGAAACTGAAGTTCACAAAGCTTTGCATACATGGATGACAGGCTATAAAAGCAAAGCCAATTTAATGTCTCGTTGCAACAGAGTCTTTCTACCTTGCTGAGAAGCAGAACAGACTGTAATAAAGGAAGCAAGGTCACAGAGAGAGCAGCCCTGTACTGGCTCTAATGCGAAGAACAAGAATCTTTGCCAGAATCCAAGCCTCTGACTCTCTCTGCTCCTCACACGCCAGATGATCTGGAAGGAACAGAATAAATAACCAATGAGGAAAGGTTAATAATGGGTTTCAAAACCCCATCAAGTCAAAAATCAAAAGTCGAGCAAAGTAGACATGAAAAACAGAGATAAAGCCAAGCATATTTAGAAACTGGTACAATAGTAGTGCATTATTGAAGATGATTCAGACAAGAAAATACTAACTATATTGCTATCTAAAATATGTATGTTCACTCTAGGGTCGTTTTATCATTCAAAGTATGTACATACAGAAACAAACCATGTCTTTAGACATTTGCAGTCAAAGAAGAGGATGATTCCTTGATATTAATGCATTAATGCATGCTAGGTAACATAATGTTCCGTGATCACATAATGAAAGAGTATTTAGAAGAGGCACATGGAAAAGGGCACAATACAACGAGCTGATAGAACCTTAAATGAGGAGAAAATTCTCTGCTGGCAGAAGTTGGCACTATGCCTGGTACATCAAAGAAGCTGAATCAATCTGTAGAGAACCTGATCTTGAGTAACCCAATTTTAATTCTGCTAAACAGTCTATGGGGCTTAACAGCCTTCTACATATTTTATTCACAAATGAAAAATATAAGAAAAATGGAATAAACAGAGGAAACCATGTCAGTACAGTCAAAATATTACAGAAATATCCAGAAAAAATTTAAAGGTACCCCATTATCAATTTTAATACAATCAATATACACAAAGATCTACCACTCATAACATCACAGTGACTTAGTCTTAGATGACATCTGCTGTTCTGAATTTCATGGTAGAGGGTACTGACACTTCTGAAACCTACTGAAACATCATATTCAGTTTTAGTAAACTGAATAAAATGTTCTTTCTATGTATTTTTTTTTTTCATGTTTTCCATTATGGCAAAAAAAAAGGAGAATGTGTTCTGTTGCTAAATTCTGAATTGTGAAGAATCGTGCCTTTTCCTGCCTTGAAATAAAACAAGTCTTCTTCTATGTCTTCTCAGGCCTCTGAGTACCTCTTAAGCAAATATGGTTCTACTGTCTGCCACCCCAAAGAAGCCCAGGGCACTGAAAACCAACTGGGCAGTACTGGATCCATCTTCTGCTCACAGTATCTCACTCCTCTCTCTGCTTCCCACCCTCTCCCTTCTGTGTACACTTAATGTTATAAAAAAAAGCTGGTGTGGTTGAACTGGTATTTGCTCTTGTTTCCACCTTAATTTTGGCAGAGGACTTTAACATTGAATGTAACAGAAGGCTGATAATCCATATCACCTTCTGCAGGAGGAACTCAAGCAGATCACACGGGAATCAAAACAGGACCTCAAAAGGAGCAGAGTGCATCAGTTCCCCTTTCTATTCTTTTTTTTTTCACTTGGAAGATAGCTTTCAATATTCTAATTTTCATCCACCTATTTCCAACTGTTTGTTTCCTGCTTTGCAAGGTAAACAAAATTTCCTGATGATGCAAACTTTTATTTGACATTCAGAATGTAATCTGTCTCTCTTTTACCACTGCCAGTCTTTTTATTTTTTTCAGCTGATTGGAATGTTTGACCAGTCTTCATTTATTTTTCACAGATAAACAAGAAAATGTAGTTCTGCAAGGCACAATTACTATTGTATTATCCTCTACTTGTGCAAATTAATTCATGGGAAAGTATCCAAACTATAACTCCAAGTTGTACCAGCACTATAACTTTGTCACCATTTTCTTTTATGGTTCTTTTAAAATGAATAAAGAAAGAACTCCAACTGAAATATTTTTCCATAACTCTCTTTACCAGGAGCCCCAAATTGCCAATTATGTGTTTATGAGGAAAAATTAAATGAGATCTTATGTAAGCAGAATAAATTCCAAAAAACTGAACTAGCTGTTACATTTCAGAAGAAAAATCAGAAGTGATTTTTTGAATCACTTTTTAGAGTCCTTGGAAATCATCAGCTGAATGTTCAGCATTTGGCCAAGCAGCCAATGACATGTTGTACATCAACATGGTAGATATTGAGAAAACCAAAAAAATTTTAATTCTGTTGCCACATAAAAGACCAAACCCACATATGAGCACTGCATGTGGCTCTGGTGTTCCATTTCTGGAAGAGTCTACTGGCATTAGAGAAGGACATCAAAGGCATGGGGCAGCTGCTGTAGAAGACTAATATGGTTGGTGCTCCTTTGTTTGGAGAGAAAATGCTGACCAATATTTACAAAATCATGATGACAAGAGGCATTTTATGCACAGCTGGTGCTTGTATACAAGATCTAGTGTGTCCTTGATAAAAGTAGCAGGGGGATCAGATGAACAGAGATAAAAGAAGATATTTCTTCACCACAGCAGGTGGTAGGATTTGTAGACACAAAGACACATGCACACAGACACTATCAGCAGGTTAACATATGAATTAGGTTATTGGACAACAGACATAAAAAAAAGGATTAGTGTGACAGTCCCTCAAATATCCCTAACACAACAGTTGTCAAAGCTGGCAGAGCGTGAGGGCAAGAGAATCCCTGCTTTTTTTCTGGACACAGAATACTGTGCTAGATGGATGAGTGGTCTGCCTAAGTAGGGCATTCTCAATATGCCCATGTTGAACAAAAGAAAGATGTAAGCACTTTTCAGTTCCCAATACGGTTTCTTAAAATAAAACAAATGGCTCAGCCCTTTCAGAATATTACATTTTTGACCTTAGAAGACACCAAGAAATAGACCAGAAATCAAAACTTTTTGTGCAAGTTGTAGCAATGTCATTGAACTAATGAAAAAACTTTGGATTTCCTTCAATGAGCTACAGACTAAAAAATAAATGAAAAGATACAGCTTCTTCATGGCCAGAGCTATCCAGGAACCGACTGTAGTCTGGAGAAATATTTCTATCTGGTGGAAACACCATTGAGAGGAATTTGTAATAAATTCTAGCCAAAACTAGGCACTTTGCTACCATCTTGAATTCAGGATTCATAGCAATCAACCCTCTACTAAAAATAGGCTTTGAAGGAATAATTCCATTTTGGAAGTGCAGCACTTTAAAAATAAATCTGAAAGCAGAATATTCATTTTCCCTCAGGCTAATGATTATAGTACTCATCTGGAAAGCTGGACAAACTGATGCAGATTATTTTACAGCCTTAGGGAAGAGTTTTAGAAGATACTTTATATATGCATATTTTCCTTCTAGGAATTTTTTGAGATGTTAGCACAGTTTGTAGGTGACAAGGTGTTCATAGCAGGGGTGATGCAAGGGTGGCCTCTGTGAGAAGCTAAGCCATAATATATTATTGTATTCTTCGTACAGACATGTTTGGATACACTCCTGAGGACAGCAAGAACATCCAGTTTATCTTGCAAAAGTAGAAGGATATGATCAGTGTAATGATAGCATGATTTCCTTTTGCACAGGAGGTCGTGGTTGGTTGCTTTAAATGTCAGCTAGGATTTGGACAAAGAGTAAACAGCACAAGGATTCTGGAAGAGCATATTCATAAACACAAAAATAAACCTAATATCTTTCTATCTCTAAGGTGATGTAATTGACTGAAACCAATAAAATTCCATGAGCATAGAATTCCACAGGTATAATAAATTCTGTTTCAGAGCAGACTGGAGAATTGTCTTGAATAAATTATAGTCCCTTGTAGCAAATCATTTCTATTACTTGTATGTAAAGTTACACATATGCACATACAAGGTCTCATATTAACACCCTAAAATAGAAAGTTCTTTACAATCTTCTGATTAACAAGTGAATTTGGTCACATTTTTCCTCGGTCAAAGGAAATCGTGCACAGAGTAAAAGCAGATTTCTAAACAAACTGAAGGATTACAGGGAATATGAAATGTGATACCATTTAAAATTTAGACAAGTATTTGCCAGTATCAACTGATATTACAGGTGAAGACAATAGTCCTATACATCTCTGTAACAACAAGGCAGGCACTCTGGTTAATAATCCTTTTGTTCTTTCCACTTGTGATGGCTTTTTACAAAAGACTACCATGAATCTTTTAAACTTGGTTATAAGATAAATAAAAAAGCTTCCCATAGCTTCAATTAGAAAGGAACTAAAAAAAACAGTCGTTGTAACTTGTTTGTGCAAAGGCTAGTTTGTCTTCATTTAGAGAAACTCCTTTTATTCACAAAAATATGCTGACACTACACCAAGTCTTGCAATGCCACAGAAACCATTTTTCAGTATAAGATCATTTATAAGTCAATTAACCTAGATTTCAAGATCACTCAGCTGGTATAGTTGAATCAGGTGAAAAAGTACTGCATTATATTCTTTGTAAATGAGGATGATATATCTCCATAAAATGTAGAGATGATCTTACCTTACTGTAAAACATCTAAAGATCATAAAGCATTGACTACTCTATCAGAGCAGTGATTAATTGCACCTGGATTTTTAAGAGGATTCTACCTTCTATTGAGCTAAGTGCTATCAGGGCTTTTTCAAAATTAGTTTTAGGATATTAATTTAGTAATTTTAAAATGCATATGTTCAGAATGCTATGGTTGGGAATTAAACTTCTGAAAATTAAAATGAATTGCTACTATTAGGAAACTTTACTGGAAAAGTATTGAGAGAGAGGTTTTGTACAAACTTTGACTCCATAGACCAGGAAATGTTGCCTGGCAGATTTTTATTAGTGCACATATTTTGCCTTATGGTAGTAGAAAAGATACTATAATGGATTTGTGATATTTCAGCAAGTTATACCTCTATTGCTGAGGCAAATATTCCTAATATTCTGAAGCCACTAGTGAGAAATATGAGATAGCCAAATATTTGGCAAACTGGAGATTAGGAATCTGCTCTTTATTTGTCACTAAATGGTTTTATCAGAGTATGTATATTGTGCCTTTGCTGCAATTGAAGAGAACTCCAACTGAGATTCAAGTTCAACTCTAGATACTTGAATGGAAATATGAATTTGAAATTTCATTAAATAAATCAATAAGAAAGATTAAGTCACTTTGTCTTATTGAATCTGCTTCAGTGAATGGAAACTGTTTCTCTTTTACATTACCCAAAAGCGTCAGGGAAAGTAGTGAAAATGAGCTGATCGTGAAGCTGCACATTCCACTGTTTGAACAATCTATCAGGTGCAAAATAATGCAGCCATTTGCCCAACACATTCATATATCCAGATCAGAGCAGCTGAGCTACTACTGCAACTCTGCTTAAATTTACATTTCGATAAATTATGCCACCAAGTGGCTCAAAACCACACAGTACTTCTGCAACACATCCAAACCTGCTACTATTTCTGGTTCGTAGGTTTCAGATAATGTGTTTATATTATATATATGTGCCAAAGCTTTTCAGCCTTCCTGTGTGCAGATACCAACCTTCCTCCCTCCCCTGCTCCTAAATCAGCACAAAGCTTTGTGCAGGTCCAGTGATGGACAACATGGCAAAAAACACGTTCCAGAAACTGCACTTTGCACTTGCTACTGCAACACACAAAGGAGAAGAGATTATTATGTCCTCAGAGCCTCCTGGAGGAGTCTGCCTTCATCACTTTACCTGCACTGATTAACCTTGCAGTGTTTCTCATGGTCACCACTTAAAGAACATCCTTTGAGAGTATTGCTTCACAAGAAGAAAAGCTGTGCTCTTTTTGGAGAACATATCATCACCCACGTAGACAAGATTTTCAGACTTATATTTGCAAAAGGATGACTTATGACACCAACTTATAAGATTTGCCCTACCAGGTGAGCAAGTTGGCTCATTGCAAAGTCAAAGATATAGATATAAAACATGGGCAAAGGGAAAGTCCAGGATCAAAACTGAATCTTAGTGTAACCAGATAGATGTAAATTAAGTCACACAATACTTTTTATTCTTTTATATGAAATAATATTTTTTATAATTATACTAAGATCACTGATAGAAATATAAAATATTTATGATACATAAAAATTTCATAAGTTTGTTGGAAGCACAAGTCAGCAATTAAGAATTTGGATATAGGACCAAAAAGAAAGAAAATATTTCATGATATTATTCTACTTCCATTCAGTGATGGACAGTGAATTTTTCTCTGGGATACTATTTGGTTTAAAACAAAACAAATGAAAAAGCAGAAAAAGAACAGCCTTATAATTATTACACAATATTTGAGTGTGAAATGAAAATAAAATATATAAGACTACCAGATTGGGGTTAAAAGGGCTCTCTCTGACTTTTAGGTTTTTTTTATTCAGCACTTTCTTCAATAATGACAATGGAATGCTTCACTCTATGAAGATGTCCTTTGAGAAAAATTAAGGTTTCTGTCCTCTCCCTTTATTCCATTCTAAAAGCTAACATCTTACCTTATCATTAACCTTTTTACTCTCCCATATCTTTCTGGCCTGTGTTTGTGAGTTCTGATATCCTAGAGCTGGTTTAAGTGTTGCTGAGGAGACTGCCCTCTGTAAGTGGGACTGAGCTGATTTCCCTTTGTTCTTGCTTCCTTTCTCCAGCCTTTTCACGACTGAAATCACGTTCTGTTGAAAGCTGTCAACTGTAGGAAGGCCAAGGGCCAAGTTTTGAGTATGATTGTAGGCTGTCTTAGCAGTGCATTCCACCTTTACCCATTTATTTTCTGAATAATTTGTGCAATGCTTGTATTTTCTGTTCCGGACATCAGATAGTAATTTAGATAAATGCACATTACATAATTGGATCTCTGAGCATCCCACCTGCTTTGCTATCCCATTGGATTGGATAACAGGAATAAGTTCTTCACTGGGAGGATGGTCAAGCACTGGAAAAGCTCCCCAGATGGTCACAATCCCAGTCCTGGAGTGTTGGGACAACACTGAAAACTGGAGTTGGACTCAGTGATTCTCCTAGGGCTCTTCCAACTCAGGATTCTACAGCCACAAATGTATACCACAAAAAGGTAACTCCTCCCTCCTTTCAGGTGAATTAGATACAAAACAGCTATAATGAAATAATTTGTAGGATTTGAGCTCCAAGTGGAAGCGGATGTTTTCTGTGTCAGCTGATACTGTCAACATCAGGGCATACTGGCTTAAATCACTTTAAAGGGCTCCATTTCAGCTCTTCACCCCTGCATGTGAAATTGGATTCTGATGGATACTGTTGGACAAGCATTTGTATTACAAGGCTGTATGAAGAGCAAAGTCTAAGATGTTCTTAACATGCTCCAGGGAACACTTTGTTTACCCTCCAGCAGCTGAAACTTCAAGTTAGAAAAAAGAGATGATTACTTGTTTATTAGTTCATTAATACCTTATCATCAGCACATCCTAAACTTAAAAAAGCCCAGAAACTTATGTTTAATTCCAACTATATGTCTTATACTGCTTCCTCAGTCACAGTTCATCATTCATACAAAAGAAATGCACTTTTCTTTTTCTTCGATTTTTTTTTTTTCATAATTGGAAAATTGTCTCTATCGGTTCTTTGGAAGAAGTCATCACTTGCATTAAGACTTTCTTCTTGCTTGAGTAGAAGGACTCAAATGTAGACTACAGAGGATTCACTGGGATTTAATATTATCTCTTCTAGCTCTCATATTGCTTTCAGAAAATGTTATCTCTATAATTTAAGTCTGACAGTTTAAATAGACAGTTTCTCTCTGGTCCAGGGTTCCCATGTATCTTCTGTGAAATATAAAGATACTGATCCTTTTCCAAGTGTATATATGTATTTTCACCATTGATTTTAACTTTAATCAATTCTCATTTCCCCATAGATGTAAGCACAAATATTTAATTTTTCCAGCAGCTATGGGTTCTGTGACATGGCATCTTATTTTCTCTTAGCAGTTTAGGATGCCAGGAAGGTTTAAAATTATGTTTAATATTATAGTTCTTTTCTGTCTTACTTCTACAAACTTTATTCTGTTCAGTTATTATCCCTTCACACTGAACAGAAACCGGATCAGTTGTATGTACTGCACATTGTGCAATGTCATTAAAATGTAATTATCTTTTTGTTGTGGAAGTTGAACTATTTTTATCTGTAAAAGTGTATACACATATGTGTTTAACATATTAACATATAATTGTTAAAGCTCATAAGTTTCATGTCCTTTCAAAATAAGAAAATATTCTGTTGCAACAAGAGCAAAATAAATTTTAAATAAAACTACTCTGTTTCAGATGTGCTAAAGAAATATTAGACTTGAGAGCCTTACCAAATGACCTGTCAGAAATCCCTGGTCTCTTTAGTGAGTATTCCTTCTCCCTCTAACACTGTTCAATTCATATATCCCTGCCAAACAAGAAGCTGGTTGCCACAGTGTTTCATATTGAATGAGGAACTTGCTTGTAATATGAAAATTAGATGTACAGAAAATACATATCTATAATGGTTAAGCATGCAGTGCTCACTGAAACAATATAACAACTGTTGCAAAAAACTCTTCACACAAACAACAACAGACCAGCCTGATTGTGACATTCGGATGCCCAAACATGGAAAGTAGTGCTTTAAGTTTTCTGTAGTCAAATCACCCTCAACTTTATTCCTCATAGAGCCCTCAGTAACTATTTTAGAAAAAGGAGCTGGTTTATAAGGGAATGTTCAAATATGTTGTACAACATCTCTCCAAATGGTGGTGTGACTTAACAAAGTCATATACACCTCTCAGTTACTGCTGAGTTTTCCTTCTGTTCCCAGTTGAGGGAGGAGGAGGAAGCCTCTTACCCCTTATCCAAGTACTCATCAGTGACACAGACAAGTAAAACAATGGTGATTTGCAGCAGAAAAACTCAGGTGATTCATTCAGAAGCTTTTCTCAGCAGTCTGTGTGCTAATGAGGAATATTTCACATGACCTGGGTGACAGCTAAAATGTTCATCTTAGCGCTTGCTGAAAAAATAGCTCTGGAGAAGCACTCAGCACATTTTGCTCATCCCTTTATTGAGATAGATCTCACTATCCACTGTCCAATTCAATGACTCCAGTTCCTTACAATGGTATTACTTTTATTAACCTTTATACATTCCTAAAATCGCCAATCATATTAAGTGTATCAGTTCCTGAACAACACAAGTTGCCCTTCAAAAGAGTGACAGCCTCAGTTTTGGATAGAAGAATAGATAAGGTTACACGAAGATCTTCAGAACTACTCCCCATATTTACTAACAAAAATTTGAATTCAGAAACTACTAACCTTTCAGGTACGTTTTAGAAGAAGGCATGAATCAAGCACAATCAATTTGCCTTGCGAGCAAAAGAAAACCAGGTGTGAGAAAGTTACACACAAACTGTACCTGATCCTGTTGAGAACTGAAGTGAGTTGGTGATAGCTTAAATGATCAATACCAACATTCCCATTACAATATGAGTGAAGGATAAAACAAAACCCCGCTGTCGATGGAGCAAAGGGTTTTGTGAAGACTGCAGAACCATACCAGGACTGAGAGGATCTGAGAAGGCACAGCTGGACAAATCATCTCTGGAACCCAGACACAGAGACCATGCCCAGGCAATGCCAATAACCTTGCAGTTACAAAGTTATGTATTCCAGTAAAAAAAATAACAACAAACCAAAACCAGACACCACCAGGCAGGAATTTCAGACCGGTGCTACTACCATAACGTGGCAAGTTCAACACGGCTGTCACTAGAAATTTAAAAAAAATAAAAAAAAAAAAGCCCCAAATACTGTAAGGGAAATAAAGAGTTCAACAGCCTTCACTGCAACACTGGCATAGATCCTGTGGCAGGCAAACTGCTCATCACAGATGACTTCAATGTGCTGCTTTGGCAGCTGACATCTGGTACACAGCAATTGATCACAACAAAGCTGGCAAGCTAAACAACAGTGAACTTATGTTGTTCAATAATTTGCTGGATTATAAGAAAGGGCTTGTACTCATCACCAATCTGACAAGTCATGTTGGGAACATCAATATTTATAAGCAGGTGGATTTCACTGTGAGTGACTTTGTGTCTCAGATCAAGACATGGCACCATATAGTAAAATCTACAATATAATTACCTAAAATTCTAGTCTTGACATGACTGTCAACATGCATTGTTGCTGTCACAAAAATCTTGCCAAATTTAATTTGCATAACTATGGAGAAAGCTCACCAATGGGAAAACATTTTTACATAGGGAATCCATGTTGGATTTTTGTTTTCTTTTCTTTCTGCTTAGTTGTTTGGGTTTTTTTACTAGCATACATCTCCACAGAGCAGAACATGTTTATAAAGATGCATGACATACTTTCCCAGAGAGATCAAACTGACTGGAAAAAAGGAAGTGTAATGGATTTACAATGATGAATTCTGAAGCTGCACAGTGTTGACTTCAAAAGCAGCTATTTTCAAGACAACATGCAAAATTGATATAAAATATAACAACGTCAATGTAATAATCATACACCCCCTGTGTAAAAAGAAACAATGCCATCAATAATGCTATCACTAATGACACGTCATAAACATAGGAGCTGCAGAAGCATTTGATGGAAATCATAGTGGATCCATATGAAAAATAAATCCAATGTATTTTTTTTACCCACAGTAAGCTGTGTTCTGGAGACTAATCTCTCTCCCTCACCTGTCAAGGTCACTGCCTCATAAACCATTTTATTGATATGGGTCAATAATATTTATATATATATATGTGTGTGTGTGTGTGTGTTGGTTGCTTTATATACTGTTACATGATTTACTGTTTCTGAAATCTTCAGTGACTGGGTCAGCTCATTCTCAGTAATCCAACCAGTTTGCTCATCAAAGCTTATTTTTTCATGCTATAAAAACGCCGTCTAGAAAAATTCCGGTTTACTATGTGAAAGGAGAATGCTTCAAAATAAAAGATTTTCATGGCAGGTTTAGTTTTAATCAATTCAGTTGTTTTCTAGGTTTCAACACAGCTCAGTTTAATAAATTCATATTATTATTATCACAGATTTAACCATAAAGTGTTAAAAAATCTGTTTCTATTAACTAAATAAATAATATGCATGCAAAGCCATTTAAGCAATCTCAAAATCTAAATTTAAAATATCTTTACTATGCAGTTATTCAATATATCTGAAAGAGCTAAAGAGGTAAAAAGATCTTCAGGTAAAATTTATTTATCAGTCATTACCTGAAACCAATATTAGGATTGTCATCTCCTGTTTTACAATAGTATCTTCATAATTTTGCAGAAAATGTCATATGGTAGCAGTATAAGGTGACAAATTAGAATATTTCAAACATTTTATTATGTTTTAGCCTTTTACACTATCCTCAGAACATATTTTTAAAAGAAAAGCATTGTTAAGGATTTAAGGATGGAATGACAGTGTGTTAAGTAACAGATTTAAACATAGATGAGTAGTCTCAATTTCCTGTTTAAAAGTGAATGCCATGGCCACCTGGTTAGAAAAGCCTGAACTTTAATGGTCTGTTAGATCAGCCTTTATTCAGATTCATAACCCTTGTGGAAGAAACCCCTTGTATAGAGAGTCACCAATAAGATCTTTTGCAAGTTAACATTAAAACATCATTTTCTTGATATTCATTACTCTTGTTCACCAGAACTTTTCATCAAAAAAAAAACAAAAACAAAAACAAAAAAAAAAAAAAACAAGAACTAATACACAGCTATCCTGTAGGTAAAAGGATTGGGTCAAAACTGTTCTGGTTTTACTGTAATAGTTTTGAAAAGACAGTATCATGCAGAAGTAATTGGTACTTGCTTAAAAAACAAATAGGTTGTTTTGTCTGTGTGTAAATTAAGACAAGAACTTAAACTAGTATATCTTGTACAGAAAAGAGGGAAAAATCTGAAGAGAAATTTGAAAATAAGTCAAGACAGGATTGTCCACTTGAAACATTAAATGAAAGTGAAGAAAAAGCAGGAAACCCCAGTTTCTTCAGCAGGTGACACTGATTGCAAACTTTTTTTCCAATTTCTGAAATCTTTAAGTCAAAGTCTGTAGTCCAGTCATATTCTTGTTTTAATTAACTGATGCAATACGAAACTGCTCAGCTTCCAAAAGGTGGATCATAGCTACAGATATTTTCCAGTCAGCTCACTGCAGGACATACAAAATCTCCTTCAATTGGTCAGGAATGATAGATTACTTTTTACAAGATTTCAGTGTAGTCTTTAATTATCTTTTTAGTCTGGGGAAGAAACTGAGTGTTTAATAGTATTTCAGAGACAGTGCTTCCAGTAGACTCCTTATTGCTAAAGCGTCTTGAGTGATATACTCACAGTAAAATAGTAATCAAATCACGAAACTGTTGGGACAATAAATTACTGCCAGAAGAGTTGGTAACACTGTGTGTCACAATCCTCCTGTATGACTTCTCGGTGCACGTTATCTGCAAATGCAAGGAAGTTGAGACAAATGATTTTTAAACTATCAATCAAAGGGAGGATTGGAAAACAGTTTAGTAAAAAACCTGTATAAATCTCCTAGGTTTATCATCTTGATACTCTTACTGTTGAATAAGAAAATAAATATAATTTTTTTCTTACAAAAATGTTACAGTCTTACAAAAAATAATTCAGTTGGAAAGTGGTATGAGATTTATTGAGCTTGCAAAAAAGGTATTCTCTAAATATAAAGAGGAATTCAGTAACAATGTCCTAATTGTCGCCAGGCTAACAAAGTAACAGCAAATGATGCAAAAAGAACAAGGTTTCATACAATTTATGACAAAGTCTGAATTCTGTTCTACTGGTCTGTATTAGACTACTAGTTTAAATTAATAGAGTTGGGTGAATCGATCAGATAATCATAAAATGTGCCATATATTTCTGGTTTCCTTCCTCTCACGTGAGCAGGTAGAGTCACAAGTCTGACTTGCTTAGGTCTCTTTCAGGCAGTAAACTGACTCATTAAGAAAATAGAGCACATTCTATCTCGGTCAGTGAGAATTTGAATTCTTGGACTATACCTTGCCAGGGAATTTACTAACTGGCAGGTCAGAGGTTAGAACTAGTGTACAGTCTTTATGTCCAGCCTGGCTCATTGTGTAGCAAAGGGTGTAAAATTCCTCTGTTGGAAAAAGGGTATGGAAAAGGTAACGTAGGACACATAGCAGGGGGAAAAAAAAGGGGTTTAAAATCAAGATTTTTACCTAGAGGCAGTTTAATGTGAACCAGCCACAGGCTGGGCAAATGTTCTAGCCTCTAGATTTATAAACAGTCAAGTAGTGCATATCATCTCCTTCTTCTCCTAAGCAGGAATTTTAAAGTGTGTTATCACATCTGACAAAGGTTATTACTGACATGAATACTTAGGCATAGGCTGGGCATAGATTCAGACCTAACTAAGATGGCTAAACCTCCAAATATGGTAGAAATGCAGATGTGTCTCTCTTGAGAAATTCTGTGCAAACCTTTGCCAGTTCATGGCATTTCCTTCCTTGCACAACTTCATGTCTCTATGCATAAATTAAGAAAAACTGGCCTGTTGGGTTTTAGGATTTTTTCCAGGAACCAGGCATCAAAAATGTCAACAACAATTTAATTTATACGTGTTAACAAGCCTCTCTGGAGTACACAGTTAATAATCAGTTCACATTGGGCTTATTTAAAGAGGCCAAGCTTTTCCATTGGCAGAAGACAAAAAAAAAATGAAAAAAAGACATAGACTATAGAAATACTTTGCAGATTTTTTCAGATATGTCTATCACATATCAAAAAGTTAGGGACTTTTATACTAAGAATGGGATGTGAAAATATTTTTGTATCTTACTAATCTCAATTAACTTCTTTGTTTTGAGTGCTACAAAAGAACACAGAATCTGATTTAACGCAGGTTTTATGCCACAATATCCAGATGACTTTTGATGTAAATTTACCTCACAGCCTGTCAGGCCATAGCTACTTTCAAATGCAGGTGACGACATATATCAAGATTAATTGCTGAAAGGGAAAAGAGTAACAAAGGAAACCAAGAGCACAGAGGACAGAAGAAAAGTAGCTTCTTTAAAGCAATGTTTGCCTTTCCTGTAGGAACAAACTTCTCTGAATATGTGCTTCCTTTTCTAACATTTTTGGGTCAAAAGCATGAAGAACATGGCAGAATGCCAGGAATGTCAGAGCACAGAAAATAACATGCCAGCGATATCAAAGAAGGATGAATAATAATGGAAGAAAAGTGAAAGGTCATATACTTTGTCATAAGGATAAGTGAAGAATTTTAATACTTTGTATCAAGACAAGCAGGAGTGTCCAATCAAAATCAAATTAGAATGAAAAAGAGCACAGTTAACTTGTATTGCTAAAATTTGGCAGAGAACTTGAAGGAATGTTTTGAGATTTTACCTGTCAGAGAAAATGTGGACATTCATATACAGTGAAAACCCATCATTCAGAATTTTAGAATTAGAATTAGAAATTAGAAAACTCACTCACTCAAAAAAAAAAAAAAAAAAGAAAAAGAAAATATGTTTCTCCTAAAAATTCCCTTGAAGTTAGTTAAAAAGCTCAAGTTTGTGAATCTAAGGGAAGGAACAGTATTGACTTCACTGTACTGAACTTCAGGGAAAATACTGCAGGGAAAATAGATTTCTTAATCATACTTGAAGGAAAATTAGGAATATGAAAACCTCAAACCAATTTTGACTAAATTAAAAAGTGGCAAGTTAGGCAATAAATGTATATATTCAGATTGCCTTATCTTTTAAAACAAGTAAAAAACGTCTCAGGAGCTAAATGCTTTTCTTTCTTTTTTTGGTGCCACCCCAGCAAAATATATCAGTTTGGTAGCTCTTTTAGCATATAACTAATTTGGTGCAGTAGCTAATTTAGCTGGAAAAAGGGAAATTAAAATTTCATCCACATCCCCCTATTTTTGTATAACCAAAATTCAAGAGTATGCAAAATGTAAGTAAAATAAATCAACAACAAATTATTAAGATTTCCTTTTTTCTAGTATTATCTGATTAAACTATCTTGAGTGTAAGTATAATTTTAATTCAAAGCAGTGTCAAAAGTGTATACATACATAACTGTCCATCTAATGGAAATTCAGGAAGTCTGTTGGCTCAAGAGCAATTTTTAAACTTGGGAGAGTTAGAGAATCAGGCATGTTTTCATGCTCTATTCACCAGAAGAGAAGAAAGGGGGCTGATTTTCTGGAAGCTCACCATGTAAAGCCATGATCTGAAAAGTCTGTATCCATAACACCATTTTATAAGCTAATGTCATAAACATCTAAGAAATCTTCCCTAAAATGATGAAATTCAACATTTTAAGTCAAAATAATATTTTAAATAAGAAGCTTAAAAGCCACTTGAACATTCAAAGACAGATTTATTGGAATTAATAGGAAAACAGAAGAAAACTATTTGCCTACTAACAACATAAAGTATTCATTTCTGTAATAAGAGTCATGAATTTCAAAATTAATTCGTTTCTACAAAAGATAATGAAGAATTTAATGGAAAATGCCCTTTTCAGTTCTAATAATTTTTAATTTTAGAATACTAAAGATATCAGAGAAAGCACTGTTATTCTAGTAATATTGTACTATTAGCTGTAACATACAGAAAGACTAAAATTAATTGAGTAAGAATATGGTTCAGAAAAAGAAACAGCTGAAAAGTGCTCCCAGCCTCTTTTGCCAAAATGCATTTCCAGCTACTTAGCAAATAAAGAATAACAGCTAATTATAATGAGGACAGCTAAATGTAACACTTCTCAAGCTGTAGCATTTCGAGCATCTGCCTAAAAGCAAGTGAGGAACACAGTATTTCTTTTCCTCCTTGTTTCCTTTGTCTCCACCTATGAAAAGGCCCGAGTTCACTGCAGTTTCTGATCACAGCCTGGGTCTTCAGCCCAATCCCTTGAGTCTGTATAAATTTTGCTGTGTAAGTGATGTGCTGAGGATTTAAATGATGGTGTCTACACACATGTGCACACTGCCAACATGAACCAGGCATTTTTCTCCAAGGTGAGAGCTACTCAGGGCTCCAACCTTTTGACTTACCCTGCTGAGTGCGGGGTAATGGGACACCTTGAAGGCACTGCAAAACTTTTGCAAGACAAACCCTGGACAAACCCAGGGACAAAAGATATTTTGCCCCCACTCACCTCACTCTCAGGGGCTCACCCAACTGCAGAGCAGCTTTCTCTTCAGCCATTTCTTCAGGCAGGAAGGAGTTCTTGGGCTGTTGTCAGAAGTATTCTGTAAGTCTGTGATCTCAGTGCCGAGCTCCCTGAACCAAAACCGTGGGGCTCCCTGAGGTGCTGTGGCAGCTCTGCGGGACACCCACAGCCCTTGGATCCTGGCAGGACACCCACAGCCCCTGGATCCTGGCAGCCCCATAAAGGAGGTGGCTGAGGCCACAGCTTTTGGGGTGAGAGACAGGGTGGGGAGCAGCAGCAGAAGTCACTGACCAGGCCTCAGGGCTGTGTCCATCTTCCAGCGATAATACCTTACAGCAGCAAAATCTGCCTGTCTTACAGGCCTCTTCACAAAGGAAGAAGTGGAAACATGTTTTTTTGATGCTTTTTCAGCTGGGACCCCACAGACCCCATCTCTTTCGGGCACATATGCATGGACACATTGGCAGGAAGCACCGCAGGCCCTGTGACCTCTCCTTCCCCTCCACAGGGCTGGAAGCCCTCGTCTGTGGCTGCCCCATCCTCAGCACACCAGCCATAAAGCAGTGCCTGCCTCCTCATCTAAACTGGGAAAAACCTGTCCTTGGCACACCTCTGGAGGCCCACTTCAGGATACAGTACAATGAATTCTCCCTGTTTCACACTACTGATCCCAGCCTGCTGAATATGTCTTGCTCTGGCTCAAGACAGTGCTGTTGCCCATCAAGGTGTTATGTGAAATAAGCACCCCAGCAAAGCTGACTGTGAGAGCAGCTAAGCCTGTTGTTTAAAGCCATGATCATGGAAAGAGATCCATGGCATTAGTGGTGCTATTATCCCTTGCTTACTTGCACAGGTCCTTCACCTGCAGCCATAGAACTGTTGGACACTGAGGCCCCTCTCAGAGAAAGTTGGACAGTGGGCAGCATCCCTTCCCTGAGGGCTGGATGGTCTGGGCAAAGAACACGTTCAGCCCTGGCAACCATACCTGCCTCAGAAAACCTGGACCTGGAAGTCACCAAGGCAGCCCTCCAACAGCAAGCACGTCATTCATGATGAAAAAAATGTATTTGACACTATGAAACAGTGCCACCCAGAGAACTTCCTCAAAACCATCTTAAGCACACCTCCATTTTAATAATCTTTCCTGTTCCTCCTTCCTTTCAGCTATTATCCTCAAGAATTTGAAGTGTCCGTGCTAAGAAAAGAAAGGAATATATTTCAGGCAGTACTTTTACTCCTGTTGCTGCAGTGTAGTCCAGTCTTCTTATGAGATGGACTATGCATAAAGGGGGAAAGAGAATAAAAAAGTGGAAGATAAAAAGAAATGTGGCTTTCTCAGTTACAGCCTTTTTCCTGGAAAGTCACAGTTGCAGCTGACAGCACAGACTATTAGCTATAATAGGAACTTTTCCTCCTAGTCCTGGTAAAATATTTTGTTCTCCTCCCTGTTTCAGCCTTTGAAACAAAATTCTAGATTACTAATACCAATATATCAGTATGTGTTGACCTTGCTTTTCTTCTTACAGTTCCTACCAAATTCTTTTAAACAGCAAAAATTTGTGTGTCTCGGAAAGTAAGGAAATAAAGTGCATAAGGATTGAAGCAGGCTACCTACAGAAAGACAGGTATTTTGCATAGATGTAACAAGACTTTTTTCTCCCTTCTTCCTCCTTTTCAGTTTTCATTTCCTTCTTTTCTCTCTGTCTTTCTAGGGCACAAAGGGTATAAGAATAAAGAGACAAAGAGGGTAAAAAAACCCTTTGAGGATCTGATAAAAAAGGTTGAGCATACCTAATAAGGAACTATTCAATAGAGTTATTCTGTTCTTAATTCTACTGCAATTATCATTTTTGTAATCAAAGACTTAGATGTTTTAATTAACCTTGATTTCATCCTCTAGTGTAGTCAGTGTTTATCCTGTATTTAGGTTAATCTAAAAAAATTAATACTTCTCTGGAAGGAAAATCCTGATGAAGTAAAGCCCACATCAAATTCCGTGGGCCTTCAATATTATTTTGAAACTTTCAGTGTTAGGCTGTCTTTTCATCTATATGAATGATTTCTCCTTCCCCATAAATCCAAAAATACAAATTTCTCTGCTCTTTTCCCTACCTCATTCTAGCCTCTGTCTAGGAGAGAAACATTGTTCACTGCAGTGTTCCCTCTAATCAGAATTACACAGAGAAAGACAGCCTGAAATTTCTAACAAACCCAGACTGTTAATCAGAACTACATGGTTTCCTCCCTTTTTTTTTTTTCAACTTGTTTTTAAGGAAATATCTATAGGGACTGAAATAATCTAATTTGAAGAGGATTATTATGTTAGATGACGGAGGCAATGCACATGTTTATGCAGAAACAAATACATGATTCTTCCTTTGCTTAAGATACTGCTCTCAAGAGCTTGGCTCTTGTTATGGCACCTTTGTTCACAGCAGAAGTAAAATTTGGGAAGATATTTATTTTCAGACCTTTTCTGGGTGGAAAATGTGGAAAGGGAAAAAATCCCCCCTGTTTAATTTAAAGGAAAAGAAACTTAAGTTTCAGAGTGCCTTTCTAAACCTAAGTAATGTAAATCAGATGTATGATCAAAAACATGTTCTGTTGGAAACCATGACTTTACCACAGCTCTGATGAAACAAGATACATGCCTGTGGGAAATTATTCCATTGAGGGGCTATGAGCAGGAGCAGTGCTGCAGGTGACCTCTGGCAATGTTAGAAAAAAACATAGAGGAAAATATGTCTTTTATTTTTTGAGGTATAAAATAGATGGAGAATGCTAAGATCATTAAAAAGAGAAGAACTTTTTGTATATGCCCTTTATCCAACTTGGGACACTTGAAAGTCAGTCACTAAAAATGAAACTCTTCAACTACTTTAAATGTAAGAAATTATTTTTCAGTGTACTCTTGCCCTTTGTTGCCTTAATCTTTCTTCTAATACAAAATTTATCAGATTTGGGATTTTGTTGATCTCTGCAGAATATTATCTGTATCATTTACATTTCTCTAGTAAGCCATACCTTTATTCTGGGTGTTTATTTTCATATATATAGTGAGCTTTACAAGGCATATATCTTTTTCACTGTTCCTGCTCACTGTAAAGTCTCTCTTTATTTTTTTTTTAATATGGTAGTTTTATAAATACCTGAGGTGTTGGAATAAGGTAATTTTCCACAAAAATAGAAGTAATCTTTCATAGCTTTCTTAATATAACTTAGCTATCCAATGACAGACTGCTTCGAAATAGAGGGAAGGGAGGGAGAGATTAAGCATATAAAGTAAATACTGCATATATTGCCCAAATCTCAAAAGGCATTGGTTTCTTTCTGAAAGATTTAATTTTATTTAAAAGGCACAGGCAGTAAATACATGTAATATTAAGGTGTATTTTCAAATAAACAACACTAATGCTAAGATACTTTGTGCTGACATTTTTGGGGTCATAAAGTAGTCACATTGAATTCTAAAAAAGCATATTTTTAAGAAGTCACCACTCCTGGCTTGTGACTCAGCAATGTGTGAGCCTTTGGAATTAGATGGCTGATTTCATTCTCTACTTCCTATAGGAGAAGGAATATTGCAGCAATGAACACCACTGATGTATTCACATTGGGGGATGCCTCTATTACCAAATTATGACAGAGATATAAAAAAGAGCTAAGCAAGGTGATCATAGCAAACTCTGTAGGGTTCAGAAGTCCTCTCTCTCTGATTCAATCTGTGAATCAGCAGACTGACCATGAAAAAAAGAGAGGTAAATATAATTTCAGTATTTTACCTGATTTCATGCTCACATTGAAGATCACTCAACATTCATTCCAACAATTTACTTATTCCTTGATAAAAAAGAAATCTACCTAAACTAGAAGTTTAGAACCAACATACTGGGAACACATACAGGAAACCCCAGAGAAACCCTCTGCTTACCCCAAAGGCTACCCCAAAAGATATCCAGTCCATTAAGGTTTACAACTTTGATATAGTTCTTATCTTCCCAGAATTTGAGCATCAATTTACAATGTGTTGGATCCTCCTCACCTCAGAGTAAGGCAGGGTTTTGTAGGTACTAACTAGCAGAAATACTAGAAAACTATTAGTAAAATATATCTTACTTTCTTTTGGCAATTGGTACTAGCATGCCATATCCCCCCAAATGCAACTTCTTAACAATATTGACCAATATGACCAAAGGAATGCACAATAAATGTGTAAGTGATCCTTAAATTCCCTCCTAGGCATTGCACACCTAAGCTTGACTCAGAAAAGTTGTGGGTTTTACCTTAATAGTTGTCAATTGTGGCAATAAAAATTTACTCACAAAATTTGCGTCTGAGAAAATAATTTTATGTCTAGGGAAGATTTGCCTACCTCTCTACAGCTTCCATGCCAGCGTGCACTTTGCTTTTCCCAGTTCATAGCCAGCCAGTGTGGCATCTTGCCAAGAAATTGGGACATACCAGCCTCCAAGAAACCAATTCACCATAAATTTTGGCACTGCTGCCACAGAACTTCTCAACTCCCTAACAACTAGGAAAACCAACTTACAGCTGTCACAAAGCCACTGGTGTCAAGTTCCCTGGAACCAAACACTTTTTATTTGGATTTAAGTGGGAACTAAGTACTATTAAAGTTAATTATCTCATCAGTTAAATTCATTACAAATGTGCTGGGTCCAGGCTTTTGGAATTTTCATTTCCTCTAAAAGTATAAACTCTATTGTATGAATGAAATTAACTTCTCCTTTAATGAGAATTATGATATCCAGGCATTGACAGAGCTAGGAAGAATCAGAAGTTATGCCATTCTTATTTTCAAATCTGAATAAGGAGACAAAAATCCCTTTTATAAACTTATAAACGTGCTAATTAAAAGATTTACATAAAATGTATCACTCAAAAACTCTCATGGTTTATGATGTAGTTGTTATGCACCTTGAGGCAAAGAGCAATGGGATCCATGCACAGGAGTCTAGAAAAGGGCTTAAAAGAACACTAATGGCATCAAGCAAAAAATTTGAAGCACAAGGACAGGTTGAGAACCCCAATACTTACATTTCCTTTGTATTTAAGAGTTACTTTTTTCCTAATTTTTATAACTCTTAGTGAGCATTAAGAGTGACAGTATTCAACATATTTAGTCATGCTGAATTTATAGGAAAAATGAGAATTTCATCATAACTGTGAGAGACTTCAAGGTCATTAGCACTGCAGTAACTGCAAGTATTTTGCCCAAATGAAACAAGAAAAAAAAATCTAATTGTTCTATTTTTGATTTGTCAGCTGTGTTTACCAATCTGAGTGCATGCTGATGGCATTGATAGCTGCAAATTTAAACAAGGAATGCCATTAAATAAGGGATAAATAATCAAAGTATAATGATGAAATCATCCTTTCCGTCATCAACTTATGAGATGTGCTTTTTGAGATCTATCAAGTTATTTCAATTTCGTATTTTCTTTTTTTATTGGAGCAACAGATAGCCATTACATCTTGATAAACTGAGATGAAAACACTTCATTCTGTATATTAGATACAGCAATGTGCATTATTTTTTCTGTGTCTTTGCTAAACATGCAAAAGTGTCAGCAATAATTTAGTCAAGTATCTGCTACTTTACAAAAAATCTCACCAAAAATATTTGAAAGGTATTCATCTGAGCTATCTCAAGTGAACAAGGCACCTCAGTGATAAACCATCTAGTGAATGAAACATATTAGCAGATAATTTTGAAATTAAGGAAAAACCCCAAGCTGGATGAAAAGCCATCTGTATTTCCTCCAGCTCTCTCTCTGGCATGCTGCTTACTATTTACTGTTGCCCAGGCCTAACTGTATAGGAACAGGAACTACAATGCCTAAATAGTACAGACGAAACCTACTCAAAACCAGAACATGCACAAGTGTCATAAAAAAATTCTTACTGGTCTCGTGAGGTTCACAAGCAAGGTCTGCAGAAAAGGAATAAGAAAAATTTTGAAATGTTCATATTTTAAGGCAATAAAAACCAATGAAGTTGCTACCAAGCAGGCACTAAGTCATCCCTCACCCATTTTTAGGCTGCAGTTCTGCTGCTCTGAAACCTATTTCAGCCAAGATTCAGGGTAACTTTCCCATGCATATATGCAAGACGTGTGACTCCACCTGTTCCTGAGCGCAAAACCCACAAATTTACTGAGTACCTAAGTAGTTAGAAGACTAAATTACCTAGTAGACATATTGTTACTAATAAATGAGTGGGAGGTATATTTTACCCAACTCTTTTAACCACTGGGCTTCTCTACTATTCTCACGGGGGCCTCAAAATTACGAGCTTCAGTTTCTAGTACTAGAAGCCAAAAACTGTCTGAGATGTGCTTCAGAAAACAAAAAACCAAACAGTAAACAGATTCATAGAATATCCCCCTCTCTCTCCCCAAGCAGTCAACATCTCCTCAGCAGCAACAGCTGGGCTGCCTATATATATCCAGCAATCATGAAGGTGTGCACTATTCCAAGAGCATCCCATGAAAGAAACTGTTCCTCAGAGATTTACCCTGGGCAAGGCACAATCACAGGCTCCCTAACAAACATGTCAGAACTCATTAAGAAGGAGGCTCATAAATACCAGCAGATTATTCCAGACATAAAGTTACCATATTAAAAGCAAATTATTTCTATGGGCTTTGAATCAGGTATTAATGGTGTGTATCCAGATCCCTAGGAGGTGTAAACCAGTGTTTACAAAAGCTCCATTGACTTCAACACAGAAAGACACTGATCTGCTTGAAAGAGTCTCCCTTTGGGGAGCCATTTCTGAGTTGTGAGATTTGTATCCAGCTCTTTGTTTTTATTCTTTCACATTCCTCTGTACATTCATCAAATTTTACACAGATCCAAATTAAACCCTTTGAGAATGAGTTCCATGCAGAAATAATTTAAAAGCCCAGAAATGTCAATTAAATAAGGTAAAGCATTCATAAATTGAAAACAAAACTACCATTATAGGCCAATAAATTAGACTATGTAGAATTAAACCACCAAGGATTTGAGATTAAAAAAAAACCCAAAAAGCAAACAAGCAGTTCAATGAAACTGTAGAACTGAAACTAATGAAGCCTGTCCTCGGATTTGTGCCCTGTGGTAAGATGTTTTCTGAGTCAAGAAATGTGTGAGCTCAAACTGAAACTTGTCCTGAAGTAGACTTACATATAAGATCTATCTTCTCTATGGATTTGCCAAAATATATAACAACTGGTGATTGTTGGCTTTATGTTCACCTGAGACAATTTTATCATCTATATACCAAGTACATGTTTTCATTAATGTGCAGATCTTAGCTTTCCCTGGAAACTCTCTACTTCTATCAGTCAGGAGGACTGTTCAGACATGAATAGAAACAGGATAGTTCTCAGTGTTTTTTCACAGGAAATTACCTGCTTGATTCCAACTATATGTGAATTTGAGTTAGCAAAAATACAAAGAACTATTATCTTTATACTCTTAGAGAAGTTATACCTTACTTACTTTTACCTTTGCATATCTGATTATCAGAGAGGATGTTATTCAAATCTGGATCATAGAATGATCTCATGGCAGGGACATCTTCCACTAGATCTGTTTCCACAAATCCCCATCCCACCTGGCCTTAAACAATTCCAGGGATGGGGCATCCACCTCTTCTCTGGGCAACCTGTGCCAATGCCTCATCACCCTCACAGTAAAAACCCTCTTCTGTATATCTAACGTAAAATTCCATGTTTCTGTTTGAACCTATTACTTCTTGTCCTGTCACTACAATTCCTGATAAATAATATTTTACTAGTCATAGGCAAAGCCCCCACAGTTCACTAGAGCTTGAAGTCTTATGTAGACAGGAGGATTTTGATCAAAAAGTATAAAAACAGCATTCAACTATCATGTACTCGTATCCCTTTGGCTGTTAAATTTCCAAAATTCTCATGCATTTATAGTACATGACAGCTGGATGAACTTGTAAATATAGGGAAGACATTAATTATTCATTTCTAATTAATTATGCTGAATATTTTGCTTCTTGCACTGTTGCTCATTATATAAACTAACTATCATCCTGCAGTTGCTCGAGTGATACAAAACCCCAAATGAAGATGGTTAATGCATGTCACTAATAAGAGAGCTGCTTCTCAGTTGAAAGGAAGAGCACTTTGATAGGTGTGCTGTGTTGGCTGGTAATAAGTCTCTGATGATTCTGCACTATTGATTGCTTTTGGGAAGGTATCTAAGTGATATTTAAATGCTTAAATTGTATTCGTGATCCTCACTGACAAAAAAATATAAGGATTTCAAAAATAGCTTCCCACTTCTTCAGTAAGTACAGGATGTATTATACCAGCTTGGTAGTTGCTGTGAATATGTATTTATTCATATAGTCCAGCAACTCTTTAAATCTATTACTAAGCTAGAAATTATTGACAATGCTACCATCGTTATTACAAATATTCATTACTCCTATGGGTAAGGAGTATATTCAAAAGCAATTCTACCATAAAATAAAATAATATATTCCCGAGTAAATATAACTCTTTTCCAAAGTGAGAAAATGGAGATAATAGGCAGAATGTGGACATGTTACATTATTCAAACTACTAAACTCCTCTGTACATCAACTGAAAGATTTAAGCACACTTCAAGCTGCCCACAAGACCTAATTCAAGATTCTAATTGCAAGTTAAAATAGGATTATCTCAGTGCAGAACAGTGGAGATTTGCCCCTGTAGCAGCACACCAGCCTTTCAGTAAATACCACACAAGAAATGGCAAAAAGCCCCGCTATCTAGGATCCACGAAAATAATACAGTTGAAAAAGAAATGGTTCTTACATTTCTTTTCTACATTTATTAAGCAAAAGGACATCTGTCTGACACAATTTTTCACAATAAAAGGAGAAGCGAACAGGTTGTGGTTGATTGCTTTCCCTGTTTTATGAAATGTCCTTAGAAGGCTGTTCTGGAGTCCCTGAGAATTCTGCCAAGCAGACATTCCTGACTCCAGTGCTGTGAAGTGCCTAGATGCAAAGGAGTTGGGACTCTCAGGGTATTCAGACCTAAGAAAAGCAGGAGTTTTTTTCAAAGTTTTTTTTTGGGTTTTGGGTTTTTTTTCATTTATCCTTCCATGTCAGTTCCCAACAGTACAGTATGAACAGAAATCCAGGAAGATGAATATAAGTCAAGAGCGGCAGAATTTAAGTAAAAATAAAGTAAGCCTCTCTCTAGCATCCTGTTAAATTCCCCTGAAAATAAAATAAACCAAGAAAAAACTATTTGATTTCGATAGCATTTGAAAATATTTTGTATGCTTTATACAACTCGATGAATTTTGGCTTCTCAAGTGCTTTATCATCTCAGTAAATCATGAATTTACTTAGCATGGTTTTGCTAACTCATCCTTGGATATTGTCTTTTTCTCTGTATCTCTTCTGAAACTTATCTTTCAATCAACATTTCCAATTAAACAATGATTGTAGAGCATTATTCTTCTATCATATAACCCTTTACCTCCAAGAAAACCAAGTTCTTATTCTCCCCCAAAGATGCAGAATTTTTTTAGATGCTCCTTTATTTCATAGGGATCTAAATACCCTGTTTTATTAACCTCTCTGGATATTGTTATAGTCTCAAACTCATTTTGTGTTAACCTTCTCAAAACTGAGTATCACAAAGGGGTTAGAAAAACACTGTGTTGCAATTCAGAGTGGCATTCCCCACCTAATTCCTCCAAATATCCCCTTGAGGTTTTCAAGACACATTTCATCAGGGATACCCATCCCAAATACCCCCACAATACCCCAGCCAAATTTCCCTGCCCTCCAATCATCTAAATATTTTCCTTCAAGACACAAATCCATTTTAAAAAAAATTAATACTTCACCTTGATACTTCATCCTTTTATAGCTAAGACAATGATTATGGGTTTTTAAAAGAAATTAAATAAAGTACGACATTTCTGGTTATATTTCTGAGCAAAGATTTCCATTTTGCCAATTACAAACACAAGAACTAATATCTATCAATAATTTGTACTTTGTTAAAAAAAGTAATTTAATCTTGCAGTCTTTAGCTGCTGTCAGGGAGAGCTGTATCTCAGGTCTAAATCAGTACAGGGACTGTTAACATGGTTAGTTTACATAATGAGCTGCTATAGAGGATGCAAAAATCATCAGCATAATTACTTACAAATGAATAATTAATAGCTTGTATGCAAGTTAAGAGGTTCATCAGAGTGACACAAATTCATGAACATTTATGAGCGATTAATAACCAGAAAGTCACTGATAGATGGGCCACGCAGTGTATACAGTATCTCCAAATGGGAAAAAATCACTTTTCCAAACCATGAGGTTGCCAACGGTCTGAATCAGAGTGGTAGAAGGCCAAGCTTCAGGGACATAGTGCCTGCTGGGTGGGAATGGGGGATCCTGGTGCTTGCACATTAATAGTTCATTTGTAAGGATTCCGCAGTGATAGAAAGCTTCAAAGAGAAAAAATCGGTGTTAATGATTGACGTAGTTTAGAGAATGAAGCAAAAATGGAGGAGAGGGAAGAAGTGGGCGGAGAGAGAACAGCAAAATATGGCTTTCTTAGAATCCACGCTTGTTCAAAACTAACAGGTTCTGAACCACAGCACAGTAAATGTACTCTAATAGGGATTTTATGGGGTTTTCTTTTCTACCCAAAGGTGGCTCATCACAGCAAGAGCAAAGAACTCCTGCAGTGCTGTGTAAGGTTTGCTGCAAATGCTCTGATTTCCTACATGTTCCTAATGTCCTACTGAAGGAAGTCCTGCTGACTGTAATAAAAGTCTGTAAAATTATAAGATACTTAATATATTATATAAGGCAATGTCAGCAGTTTGGCATTAACAATAATGTAGATCCTACCTACAAAACTCTATTAAAGCAGCTTTTGGATAATATTCATGCTAAGTTGAATCTAATATTATTAGACTTAGTAATGAGGTGAGCCTTTATTGTGTTTTAAGTGCAACCTTCTAGGGATTCAAAATTCCCATTATTTTTTAATCATTTTTAATAACAAAACCACCAACCAGTCACTGGGTAGGAAAGTGGTTTTAGCAAAATTTTAATGACTTGTATTTTCTCAGGGTTGCTGAATCATAAAAGTATAACACACAAACTGCTGGGGTGGGTGTGTGTTTGTGCATAATGGCTGTGAAGTGACAGCCAAGGAATCAACTGCTTCTGGAAAAGAGGAGACTAATTTGTATTTTACTGAGGTAAAAGTTAACCATGAGCAGCAAAGGAAGTGAGGATAAAGATGGACTATTCCCAAATCAACAGGATAAAAGACCCTTTGTTTAAGTGTCATATCCATGGCTGAATGCTTTCTTGCTTGAGTTTCATCTCACTTATTGAAAAATAATAGCTATCAATTAAAAACAGGCATTTGTCCTTTAATGCAAATAGACTTCTCTCTTCAATCTCTCTTCTTTAACTATTCTCTTCATGACCACCTTCCTGTTTTTCTTTTTTCAAATCCCACTGAATGTTTTCCAGTGAAATGCCTCAGAAGGGATTTTCTAACTTTGTGAGTGCTAGCAAAAGAGAAGGGCTTTTAGAAAAAAGGTGAGGAAAAGTCAAGAGGCCAATAAAGAAGTTCTCACAGACTCTGACCATCTCATGAGGACACACACTTATAATTAACAGACATAGGTGCCTCCCTCGCTAAAGAAAATAAATCAAGATTAAAAATCATCCTCTGTATCAGAATCAGAGTACGAGATGTATTGCCTAAACAATTTTTGTTTTCTTCTCTAAACAGAGAAGCAACTGGTTATTTTTGTTCACCAGATACTGAAATACTACTATTAGATTTTTCCTGTATTTACTCTTAGGCCTACTTTAATATGCATTGGGTAGCTTTAAATTAAGCAAATAAAGTGTTCATAAATATTACCATGTAAAATAAAATATTTTTTAAAAAATCAATTAACTAGATATGTACAAACATTTCTCCCTTCTTTTCTCTTCACATCCTACTCCCCTCAAAACATAAACCAATCCAACAACCCTTTATCAAAAAAAGAAAACTCACCTGGAAATATTTTTTTTTGTTTTGTTATAGGTAATAATTTATAACTAAATCAAAATCTGGGGTTTTGTGGTTGATCATTTTTCTTTATTAATATTTTTTAACAGAATTATTATTATTACTTATAATTGCTGATTTACATTCATGTGATTTGGTATGCTCTTATAGTTTCCTTATGTTGTACTGATTCCCTTTTATAAAAGCTTTGTTTTCCGTGTTGGATACATATCGACTCAAAAAGTTGTTTTCAACCTAAAATTTGAAATATGACAGAAAAGATAATAAGCATAGTAAAATAATAAAAAAAAAAACCCCAACCTCTTGGATTAATATTGAATAACTCAAAAGAGTTTCTAGTAAATTCTTTCTCATTTAGAAGAAAGGATAAAAAAGTTGTTAATATATTAATTGCTAACCTTTAAATTTAGCAATTAATGCAATATATAAACTTCCTTCTTAATTTGCTCTTCCTTTGTGATTTTCCATAATGAAACTCCCATCTCCTGGCTGAAGAAATGCCTTCTGTACAGATAGGATGAAACTAAAGGCAAGCTCTCTGGGTACCACCTGGGCATAAGGCTGGTTCCAGTGGATTTTTT
>VZRO01006457.1:99119-114300 GCA_013397915.1 Daphoenositta chrysoptera
ATAAAGTTTATATAAAAGTTTATAAAGTTTATAATGCTTTCAGGGTTTTATGTTATGCCAAGCTTTAACTTAGCAATGCATTTAAACAAAACATTGCGACATTTCTTCATGACTCTATTTACAAGAATAATATGAAAAATACTCTCATTCTGGTTTTTAACTTTTCTATTAAGGTTTTCTAATTGCAATTTATCAAGTTGCTCATAAAATTCATGAAGATCTTAGTAAAAATACAAACAAAATCAAAGATCATAACTAAAAGGTGCATATTACAATGCATACCATTCATCAAATTCTTGTATATGACTTGTTCATAAAATATATCTTTTTAATTCATTCTTTTATTATTTAAATATACATTGTTTTCATTTTCAGCGTTGTGAGCATTTCAATAGGCTTTACTACAGTGAGACAATTTCTTAATCTTGGAAAACCACCGAAGCAACAACTGCCACTAAGTTCCAGTAGTATTTAGAGGTTTAACATAGTCAGTTTTCCCAAGCTGAACTGAAAGAAACTCCTGCCAATAAAAGAATAAGAATTCACTTTAATATGGACATTGCCAGAATGAGATACAGTGAGAATTCTTTTCAACTGTTCTCTAAATCAGTGTTATAAAATTATCAAGTTTATCAAATAAATGGAAAAGGTTTTATTATTCATACATGTGTGTGTAACTCCACAAACTGAGTAAAATTCATTGTGATATATACCAGTGCAAAGGAAGAATCAAATAAAAAACTGCCGATGTAAGAAACTAGAAAAAAGGTTGAGATCTAAGGATCCATTTAAAATACTGCAATAACTTGATGATTTTGCTTTTTAAACTATTAAAGATATAACTAAATATTCTTTAGCAAAAAGCAAACACCTTTTACATTTTAATTGATAGATGAGAAAGAAGGTAAAACGGTTCAATGCATTTTCACAGAACAGAGTAGAATGCTAGTTAGCAAAAGAGTAGACATCTGCAATTTTAAGACAATTTTTCAAATGGCTTCTTTATTAACTTAAGATATCTCATAGTTTCTGTCTAGCTTCCAAAAGATAACCACAGCAGTTGACCTGATCTGTGCCAAGACAAGGGGCACCTTTCCTGGGTAGATGACATCTCTAGAATCCCAGCCAGTTCATTTAAAGTTAGCATAGGTTGCACAGATTATTACATATTACATGGTTGGTAGGTCATGAACACCCTCCACCTGAAAACAGATTGGGTTTGGGGGAAAGGTCTGCACAGGAAAAGCAAATGTTTTTGGTTTTGGTTTCTAGCTCTTATTACATTAGATTTACGGGTCCTTCAGAATCCACTGTCTTCTTTCCTAAAAAGTACTTGTGCAGAATAATCAAATTGCCTCTAAATCTTTTCAGACTGAGTTCTCTAAAGATCTCACATTAAGACGTGTCTACTACTCACTGAATAATGCATAGATCTTTCCTGAAAACTACTCCAACTTTTTAACAGCCTTTAAAAATTTATCTGGCAGGAGCAAGTCCAGTGTATTTGAGTCATTAACACCATTAGTAATGCAACTAACAGCATGTAATTACAACTAATGTAATTAGTGAAGAGGAAAGATACTGAAGAAAAGCCATAGCCACTCACTACCACACTGGTGAAACACCTCAGGACTGTCAGGGCTGGCATACAACACAGGTAAATAAGATTATGAATTCCAATTCTTACCATTTCACCAACTTGGCATCATAAAAGATATTATTGTAATGCAATTCACATGTCATTTAGTATTAATTTCCCCATCAACTATGAAAATGTTGAGTTTAACAAATTCTAGCGCAGATTGCTGCTGCACCTCTTACCCTACTTATTTGCTGTTACTCATTCTTTTTGTTAAAATATTCCTCCACCTCTAAGTAGTAAAATTCAGTCTTTTTAAAACGGGTTTCACTTATATTTTGTTGGATTTTTTAATCATCCTCCTTTTACCTGCTTAAGTGGCAATATAATAGTTCCCCCAAGTTACTTTAGCCAGATTTAAAAATACAAAAAATACAATAAATTCATCTTATTGTGACCCGTTTTGTATTTAATGAAATAAATTTCCGAAACTAATTATATGATTTCATTTTACTGTTTGTAACCAGTATTTTATCTGAATGTTTACCATTATTTTGTCTTGGATGAGAGCAATATGACCAACTTAATAAAACTATGGGCATTTGGTCCACTTTTACTTGCATGTCTTCTGCTAAAGAACTCTTTCTTTCTACTCACAATTTTCTGTCTTCCTCTCATCAACTGTACTTATAAATTCGTGTAGAATTTTCACATCAAGTTAACAGATAAAGACATAAGTGTATATAGATATAGATATATATAGTTACATAGACATAGATGATATAAATATAGATAAATAGATAGATATGATATAGATATAGATGGAATGTAACATTATGGATAGAATCCCTTTTTTTCTACAGTACTGTTGTCAGCTGCTGATTTTTATTCTCCAGGCTATGCTAAGTTTACACTCATTTTAAGTGCCATACTATGCCTAAATCGAAACTTTTGATGTTAGAAAGTTTTGTACTGCCTTTAGAAACACTAGTCAATTTCTGCTGCTGCCTTCATGCATTACCCATTATCCAAAACAGAGCTTTCATTAAAACATAATTGTGCTTAATGCATTTCAGAAGTTTTTAAAAGATAGCTCACGTATTCCTCTTGCTTGACCCAGTGCTCTTTAACAAACCTACACCTGTACTCTCTCTTTGATTTCTCCATCCCTCTGATAATACCTGAGATTATGTAACTCCTATCCAAATCTCACATCTAGTAATTGTGGTAACTGTTCTCCTTTAGCCAGATAGTTTATGCAGTAACCATCAGAAAATGAGAAAAAATTCCTTCAGTTAATTCAGTAACAGCTGAATACATTTGAGCCTTTGATTTCTGACAAGCAGATAACATTTTTCTCTGGAGGCATATAGTGCAATAGTAAATTATTTTACGTTTGGAAAGTGATTTAAGATATACCAGAATCAAAATGTACTGTGATGAAAAAAAATTAACCAGTTTTATTCTCCATAAAAAATTAAGGTGGATGACAAATACTATGACATTCTGGTGCTAAAAAATCCATAGAACATTTAAATTTGCAGCTTTTTCCTCCTCTTTTTTGGCTTTTTTTTTTTTTTTTTTAATTTGAATTTCACTTTGATAAAATTGCACTTCCAAAAACTCCACTTTAATCAAAATTCATAGAAATGTAATAAAACCTAAAATCTCAGAACTGTGACAGCAAAATGCTAAATAATGATAGAGAGAGATGGAGAAAAGAAATCTTGTTTTCTTAAACCTGTTGAAAATAGTACTCTTATGCTATCACTGAAATAGTAACTACACATCTTTTAAACAACTACTTAAAATACTTGCAAAAAGCAGTTTTTCCCCCTGAATTTTTATAGTTTTGCCCAACTGTGCACTAGTAATACAAGCTGTGACTGGCAATTGTGTTGTGGATGAAGTTCATAGTTTACAGTTATAAATCCAGTTTAGCTTCATTCTACACAGTCATGTCATCACCAGTTTTCATGAAAAGCCATTTCCTTCTCTGTTGAATATATATTCAGCCACTTCAGAACTACATCCAAACACCCACCTCCAAAAAAACAAAAAAAACCAATTTAAATACTAGTAATAAGACTTCAGTTAGAATTTAGACATTTACCTACATCTGAATTCTCTTCAAGGTACATCTTTAGGCATTTTCACTGTTAAGAGTGACATGAGAATCTCAGTTTTGAGAAGCACCAAGATAATATTCACCTTTGAAACCAGATCCTCTTTTCCTGCTTGTTAGGTGTATCTCAGGGAGGAAAGAGGAACAGAATGCTACTCCATGCTTTTCTTGACACTGCAGATAAGGCAGTGCTAAGAGTTGTGGAGTTTGACTCTAAACAAGTTCAAGCCATTCAGAAACACAGAGATGCAGCAAAATCTTCTTCCTGTTTTCCCTTGGACAATTGATACTGTGTTTTGTAGGTGAAAGCTGTAGAGAAAAAGCTAGGGGAGTCTTGTATGGACTGAAAAACTTGATATCCCTTTAGAATAACCACTTCTGTGTGCACAGCAGAGCTTCAGGTATAATCATCTTTCTCTCCAGTTACCTCAAACTATTTGATAGGACAACAGAACAGACTAAGGCCAAACATTTAATCCTTCTTAAAGTTCAGAAGATCTAAACATAAAGCACTGTTTATTTGTAACAGATTAAACTAAACACTGTAGAACTGAATGTGTAGGGTCAGGCTTTGCTCTAGAGCCAACCTAGTAATGTGAAACATTGATGTACCTGTTTTAGGACATTACAGTTATCCTATGTAATTCATATGAAGAATTATAGTTGCTCTGATGAGTTAAAGCAGTGTGTATGCAAAAAATATGCTCACTTCTGAAGCAGAAGTTAAATCACTTTTCAAAATAAATGTCAGAATCTGTACTGCAAAAGATGGACACCTACAGTAAGTAGGCATTGCCCCTTTCCAGTCTCTGGACTGCTTCATTTCAAACATAACTGAAAGGGAAGGTAGAAACAGTTTTTCTGCCAAGCTATTTGATAAAGTAGATGTACATGCAAACTAAAGTACATTTAGACACATGAAAATAAAGGGTAGCAATTATTTTGAGAACATTTTACTTTGCTGTGAAATCTTTGATATTTTCTAATACAGGGCAGAAGAGAATTTTTTTGTCAAAGTACCTGTTTGGAGTTGACAACTCATTTTATAATTAAAAATGTAATATGTAGCTTGTTGTACTTCATTCACAAAAAAAAAAAATATACTATTTCACAGATGCTTTGGCTTCCAGTATTGAAGCTTTCTTGTCACTAGAGGAGCTCTTTTCTTATAGTCACATTAAATATACTTTGTTGAATGTATTAATCTAATCCTATTTCCAACCAGTCTTGTCTTTCACCCTCAGTTTTTTAAATAAAGGACAAAATGGAGGAGAAAAGCAAGGACAGGGTATAAGTAAACTAGAAAATCCTTATGTAAAATAAAGGATCTTTAGAAACAAAAGTGGCTGACTAATTGCATTTTCTACTCTTTTGATCCTATTTCACTGACTGAAAATCTAATTTTAATGTACTCACTAACCACTGCTGGCTTGACAGCACCTTTCCCATGCAATCTGTGATGACACGCATTTGACTGAGGAAAATTTTCTCACTTTCTTCAAAACTCTTTCTTCCTTTTGTGATATATAATTACTATCATTCTGTCATTTCCTTGTTACTCATAAACCTCAGCAAGCTGTGAAAGATAGAGAAATTAACAAAAATAATATGTTTTCATATGCATTAATTTTAACATACCTGGACTAGCCACTTTTCTTCCAGGAGTTTGTTGATATGAAATTAGCAACTTTGCAATCAAACTTTTCCACTGCAAACTATGCTGGTTACAGAATTATATACTAGCAGTATGTTTTTATGATAAATTGCTAGCTTATATTTGAAAATATTGTCAATGATGCTTTGTTTCATTGGTTTTTTTTTCTTTCTGACCTACTAAAGCAGCTACAGTAGGAGTAGCAACCAATATAGGCACTGAAAAATTGCTTAAATATGATATCTCCTCTACACATAGTAAAATCAAACTGATGTTCTGGTACGCAGGACATCCAGAAAGATTTTTATTTGAAATCTAGGGACCCAGATGCCCTCAGAGGCTGTAGCTTCAGAGGAACCAGTAGGTGCCAAGGAACACCTCAGTTATGCTAAGCCTGTGGCTGCCCCATGGATGGACTGCAGCAATTGCCAAGATTTTAAGCTAAAGTTAAAAATCAATGGAATTTTCTGCACCTGTAAGAGTTTTTCAGTTTTCATCTTTTCACTGGATTCAGTTAATCCAGCCAAATATCTTTCAGGTAATTAATTAATTCGATGTAATTTTGTATGCTTTGGTTTGGGAAATTTTATTTCATTCAGCTTTGTGAAGAAATTCTTGTCAAAAGACCTGCAAGTTCTTAGGAAAATGTAATTTTTTTTCTGTGACATCCAGTACACTCAAGACTTTAGTGGATGCATGGACTATATTAAAACCTGTATTTGGACTCGATTTTACATTCACTTCTCTGTAAAACTGGGAAAAGGCGTGCTTTTGAGCTATGAAATAATGACAAACTTCTCTGATAAAAAGTTTTGTTTCATGCTGTCTTTCTGTATCTTCTTTCTATTTCTTTATATTTTATACTTATTGTATATATATTTGAACTCTCTTTGAGTTCAAACAACCATGGTTGTTAAAACAGTGATATAAATACTAACAATATTACAATGCTTGGTGTTTTGAGGGGATGCTAGAAACCAACATATAATCCATCAAGAAAGGAGTCAACTATAGTTCTTCACTAGAACAGGTAACTAGGTGGTAATGTCCTGTTTATTTCCATGTTACTATCAAGTTTCAATGCTATCTTATTTTTAGCCTGAATTCTACAAAGAAAAGTAGTATTTCATTAATGTTAGTTTTCCACTACCCTTTCACATTTTGGCAAGAGAGAAAATGGCAGTAATAGATCATATGTATTTTGTGCATTATAATTTAAGCATGGGTAGATTAATGGTTTCAATATTCTTAAAAAATAAAAGTAAATATATTTTTTCTCTAATTGAGAAAACAATAATCCATGAATATCAGTCAGCAATGTGTGGAAATTGTTTTTAATTAAGAAAGCGAGCAAAGTCTTGAAAAAGTGTAGCAGCCAGTCCTGGGAAGCAGCTGCAACAGAGAAATCTACATCTTTTAAAGGATTTAGATCTGCTGCACAGTTTGGTTGGCATGTGGCAAATTAAATTTAATGTTAATTCATGTAAATTTATTAGCCTCTTTCTTTAGAGTCCCCCATGTTTTCATTGTACATTGTGTTTCAGTACAGATGATAATAAACTCATACAGATGCCACCAGTCATCAGTGCAACATTAATTACTGACTTGCTCAGAAAGTATTTACAGCCAGAGCTGGGACTGGCTGTGCAGAGCTGGCACTGCTGCTGCCATCAGCTGCAAAAACAGAAAGTTATTCAGCAAATGCTGCTTCAAATCACTGAGAGGGGGACAGAGGGGGAGGAAAAGGAGAGAGCAGGGAAGGTGAGAAGGTCGCATTGGAGGTGTTCTCTGGAATTTGAATTACCAACTCTAAACTGCAAAGCTGACAAATGTTATCTCTGGACTCAAAACTTTCATTCCAAATGCAAATAGGGCCCAGAAAAGGTCTGAGATTTTTAAAAACTATTTTGTGATGTCAGCTCAGAGTCATTCATATTAACCCACCACATCAGATCCCACTAGGAAGTGCAAATATAAATATTTATGGCTAGGATGTAGGTGACAAAAGCAGAAGGTAGGAAGGATAAAAGCATCTAACATTTGACAAAACTGCCCCTGGCTTAGGACTGTGGAACAAATGACTAATGGCTTGTGTTTTCAGAGCACACTAAGCAGAGATACAGCTTATTTTACAAAGCTGTTGATGAGATCACCATTTTATGGACACCTCAACAAATGGAACCGGCAAATCCACCCAAATGAAAATTGGAGTTCCAGGTTGTGCTCAGACTGAGGGTATTCGAATATAAAAGAGCTTTTGAAGCAGCCAGCAGTCTGTACAACACGTTAGATGAGGCCCTTTTACATCCTTCTCATTAAGCTGAAGTGGGGCAATCAAGAATCATTATGAACAAATTTACCATTTTTTTCATACATTATCCAAACCACTCCATATATATATATACATACACACACACACACACACACACACACACATAACATATATGTTAAATAACATCTCGATTCATAACTTAATGGACATCAGTCCTTATCATGCAAATATATTTTATGTCAAATTTTATGGTCAGCTTACTCTGTTTTCTCAGTAGAAGAAAACATAGATTAGAAATATATAATCAAGTAGCTCTAGTGTAGGGGACTGAGTGTACTTTTATTAGGAAATGCAAAAATCTGTCTTACATGTCTTCCTTGAGATCTCTCTTGCTTGGACAGAACTTCTGTCCTTATATTGAACCCATCAGACTGACAATAGATACATTTTTTAACCTGTTTATTGTATCTATACAAAATAATCACCTGGAATTTTCCTATACTTAAATTAAAATATTAAGTAAAGTTATTCTCACATCTATGTGTCTACTAAGTGATTGTGGCATAAATAAGATTGATCTGTAAATACAACATTTCATGCTGTTTGCCTCGTTGAAGGATAAGGTTAAGAAAAAGAATGGAGGAAACTGAGAGAGAAAGGAATACAATTGTCTGTTAAAAACCCCTCAAGATATTATCAATCCCCATGTCTGCCTAATTAGTCATAACATCTGGCAAATTTCTATTTTCAAATGCAGTAGAATGTATAATGTTGAAATGACAACTCACAGTCCAAAGTTCTGTAAGTTAAGCTTCTGTGGTTGTAGTTTCTTTACACAGTTTTTGCTATAATGGGCAAAACTTCATAACAGTGTTTAAGGCATGAACTATTTCAGTCCCTGACAACCTTCCACCACACTTCTCTATCCATATGATGTTCTGCAATCCAAGATGTTGCTTTACCCAATTTAACTCAAATTTTTAGCTTTTTACCTTTTCTATCACTAAGCAAGTTTGAATCTTAGACATCACGGTTATATGATGAAAATAAGAACAGAAATTATACACATAGTTTATACTATGATGTTAGTTTTTAATTCTTGTACATTGGAGATCTATGCAATTAGAAGCATGTTAGACAGGAAGACTCATACAGCACCAACTGAAATCTATCCAACATCCTTGTATCCATGGCAATAAAATATTATTTATGTAATTTACTAAAATGCCTAAAATAAGGAAGACCAGGGGGACTATTATCTTTCACAAGGCATTTGCTTTCATTGCAGTTGCTTCTTATATTCTTGCATTGTTATAATAAACAAACACAGGTGCTCAAATATCAAGTAATAGTTTTAAATAAGATGGTAATTACAACCTAAAGGAGAATACCTGAGACAGCATGCAGCCAAAGCTCTTACTGTTGGATCAATAACTGTTCAGCAAAGCGTTTTCTGTCCACATTCCATCTACGAAGCATGACTTAGTTAAATAATTTGATTTTTTCTCTGTTGTCACAGAGCATGACGAGGTATTTCTAATAAAGGTAGAAGCCATTAAAATAAAATCTAATAAGTATAGCTAAAGATAATTTCAATATGTGAGCACAAGATACAAACAAGAGGCAATGAAAAAAATAATTCCATTAAAACTACAAGAATCTTTACTGTCAGATAATTCAAGCAGATGTCCAGCTTTATATTTTCAGGAAAAGGGGGAAGGGGTGGCAGAAGAATGGCTACATCAACTCTTCAGCATTCCTAAGTATCTTCATTAGCATTAATATGAATAATCTTAGAAATGGGTGAAGAACCTAGTTTCTAGTGGAAATTTATTGACAAAAATAACTTAAATGAAACTAATGAACCTAAAATTTGATTCAGCTCTAAGCTATTTATAAGTAACTTTTAAAAAAAGAGAGACAATACAATTCTGCAATTTATCCCCGAGTGCATTAATTTAAATGAATGTTGACAATAAAATTAAAAGTTTTAATTGTTATCCAGAGGAAACTTACATTCATTAAGGAAAAAAAAAAAGAAAACAATAAAATTTATTTAAAGTTTCTCACATTCTACAAATGAAGGCATGTGCTTTCTCCCTTTGTGGTCGAGTCAGTTAGTAGATGGATCATTACCCCATTAGTATCTGTTTGAAGGGATTAAAGACTTTTTGAGGTGTACTCAGGTTAGGTTGTCCAGTTCTGATACTCAGTTTAGTAGAACCAGACGTGGATGACAGAGATGTATCTTAATTCCCAGGAAGAAAGGCCAATAAAATCATCTGTCCCCTAGCTGAAGATATACACCCAACAACTGTTAAAAAATTCAATGATATATCACGTTTATATACATTAAGCAACCGTGTTCTTTATACTTAGCCCTTAAAATGAGCTAAGAGTTACCTTTATAGTCTTATCTAAATCGTCGTCCAGCTAATCTTTGTGTTCTTGTGACCCCCTACCCAAGTTATTGAGAAGCACAAAATATATCTGACATGCTTGGGGGGGCACACAAGAGAGAAAAATATTTTCCAGGAGTCTGTTGTTCGCCATTGCAGAGGACATAGCTGGATAAGTTTCTGAGCTATACTAAAACTTCATGATGCACCACTTTTATCTTTGCTTAATAACTCATTTCTTTCTACAGATGAAGAGACAAATCAACAACCAGGCCTTTTGCCAGTATCCCCCCCAATTGCACAGGGGGGTCACTCCTGGACAACTTGATTCATCTTTAGGCACCATTATGCATTTTTACTTGCAAAATTCTCATTGATATCAGTTTAAATTTTGCCTAAGAATTGCACAAAGAGGCCATGAAGTATCGATATTTTAAAAACCACCATTATTTATATAAAAACTGAAAAAAGAATAACTTATTTAATTGCATAATACATCCATTTATTGGGAGTATAAACTAACTTTTCATGAAAATGGATGGAAAATAGGAAAAGATGGATGTGAGAAAGGAACACGGGACTGTTCTTAAAAGTGCCATTTGCAGAAGATCGATCTAAATAAGGAAATAAATAAATAAATAAATAAATACATATTAACAGCTTTTTAAAAGAGGGTTTCTATATTGAACTTTTCCCACACCCACCATTCAATATTCTAAGCAAGAATCCTTAAGGGGTTCAACTATGGTATTATAGAATATACTGCAATTTGTTCTAATTAGCTCTGGCTCTGTACTGTTTGGGGATTCATATTGTGAAGCAAGAGCTATTGCCATATGTTTCAGCATTATGGGAAGGTGTATAAAGTTTTCAATCAGCACTTCAAATATTTTCAAATATATGACAATTGTAGAATACTCATTTACTCCCAAATCATTTCCTCTGATCTACCCAGTTTGATATTTTTTGATGTCTGCTTCAAATTATCTCCTGTATCGCCTCCTCCTCTGCGTATCCTGTTCTTGTCATATTTTTCCCCATCACTTGTTGCCCTATTAAAAAAGAGTAGCAACACAATCTATTATGATGATATTTCTTCTTTGTACCTTGTACTTCACCACATCTTCTGTTTTTCTATCTCCGATAAAGCTACTTATACTCCTTGACAGGCTACCTTTTTTTATTTGAGATACTCTATTTTGCAAGGTATTTATTTTGTCATTATTTCTAGATATATTATTTGAATAGCATTTATGCTCAGCATTGAGCAAGGAAGATTTTTTTTATAAGGGAATTTAAAGACATAGCATAGTATACCAATTTCCAATTTCTGTACATGTCAGAATTTCTAGGAGAAATAATATTTTTTCCAAAACTCTAATGATGATTTATAATTGTTTAGAGAAATTCAGAGCTTTAGATCAGAACTTCGATTTGTTAATGGTAAACTGCACTAATGATATTTCTTATATTTTTTACTTGATTCTCTCAGTAACTTTGTTCCATTCAGACCTAAGTTGGAAAGCAAACAGCAAAGTGTAATGATATAGTTATGACAGGAAAGGAAGGCATGTATCCAGGTAGATCCAGTGTGATCCAATTCAGAAGCACTTGTGTTTTCTGTGTCAAACTATTGATTTAAGGTGCGCTTATTTGATGCCAAACTTATCTTTCTAAAGGCAATTTCTGTGTGTATCCAAGTGAAATGGTTCCATGATTCTATGAAATCTATTTGCTTACTAAGGAAAAATAAGCTTATTACATTTTCTCTGGAAATTTCTGTTTTATTTAATGTGTTAAGAATAAGAAATGCATTTTATAATAAATATTTTTCCCTCGTCGAGATATGCTCTGCTTAAGTGCAAAAATAGTAGCTCATTGTCTTGGTTTGAAGGACAGATGCCTGCCAAGGAAGGCAGGAACCTCCCTTGGGATGGGAAATATGATGCCCCCTTCCCTCGTAATTATTATAACTATGAAATTAGGGGCTTTCAAGCAAAGATATGGGAAAAGGAATAACGGGTCTTTACTAGAATATATATATATGTATAAAACAAGGCAAACAAACAGCAGCAGCAGCCCCAAGCAGAGCAGCGGCGCAGCGCAGCCTCTCTGGGCCGCGGGCCCTTTCCCCTTGGGTGCAGTTCCGCTCACGGCCAGCAGGGGCGCTGGTGGCTCCCGGCCGGGCAGGGCGGGTGCGGTGATTGCCCCGCCCTGCAGGGGGCGCTGTGCCGCCGGCTCCGCCCCCTCTCCCTCACGCCCTCATGGNGTGCCAGGAGCTCACCAGTGATGGCTGGTCCTGGCGTCGGGCCGCCATGCAGAGGGAGCGGCCTGGTGGGGGACAGAGTGCTGCCAGCTCCCGGCACAGCACCCACCGACTCTGGGCTCCCAAGCAAGCAGAGGAGCAGAGAAGCAAGCTGGCAAGCCCCAGTCACAGTGCCAAAGTAAAAGGAAAAAAAGCAGGCAAAAACCACAAGGCAACAGTATGTCCAGTCAGATGCCCACACCACGCGGCTGCCAAGTTGATCCTCCCCCCATTGGAAGGGAAACATCTCACCTCTGGTCCTGAGACAAGAGTGAGGGCCCAGCCCAGCCCCTCAGCCCCCAGCTGGAATCTCCAAGTATCTCTACACTTCCCAAGAGAAAGCCTCTCAGCTAAGAGACTGCAGCCAGCTGCACCCCTCGCCCCATCTTGGCCATATCCTTTGTCTCTCCTAAGTATTCATTGTTCTGGTCTCTGAGGCAAGAAATGGGACAAAAATTCCCTAAGAGAAAGAAAAAAAAAAAAACAAATCCTAACCTCCAACAGTCATTTACCTGTTTAGGTTTGGCTCAATGCAGAACTCTGGAGCTGTGAAAGGGACGTGCCCAACATTTTCAAATCATGCAGAAATGTGTTATGCACAACATGTGTCAAGCTGCAGACATTTCTTCTCTTGTGTCTTTGTACAGAGTATCTGATTGTTGATGACAACTGACATTTTTTATCATAAGGTCAACAGTTTAGTCTGAAAACATTCACCATGACTTAGGGAATTTATCTTGATAAGAGGACACTGGTAGGCTGAGTCTGGCTTTCTCATTTAAAAACAAATGCATCGAAAAAGAGGAGAGGGATGGGAGTGGAGAGGGAAAGTGGGAAAAAAAGGCCTTTTTACCTTGTAGGGAATTTTGTTGTCTTGCTGACCAGATTGCTACTTGCAGCTGATCATCAAGGTAGGCAGGCTTCTTCTGGAGCAAGAAAGCTGCTTTTGCAAAATTTTCATCTTCTTTTCAAAAAAAATTTCATGGAGAGAGGACATGAAAAGCTGTCATTGTGCAACCTTGGAAAGTCATTTTCCATTTTTTTCAGGTATGCGTTTTTAGAGATAGTAGTGTTACGTGCCAGGAAACCCACTCGTGTTTCAGATATCCTGCTTGATTCAGTATTCAATATTTGGTTTACATATCCTCTGTTTTCAATTAATCTATTTTTGATAACTACATACTATTTTTGAAATATGATATACCCCCATAATCCAATTCACACAAAGATTGAATTAGCATTCATTTTAAAATGTGTTTTATGGGGTTTCATTAATTCATGAGGAGGCAAAGGTTATGCTAAGAATGAATAATATTTGCATAATAACAACCACTTAGTTCCTGTTCTTGCAGTCATTCAAATAAGGGTCCATGATAGAGTATTACCATCTCCAGCCTGCATGTTTGACTTTTCAATCCATTTTTCTCAGTCCATTGTGAGACTGGTTTACATGTGCAGAGTACATAAATGTCCAAGTATGTTCTTGTATCCAGAACTGAGAAAAGTGAAAGAAGAATAGATATTTTCCATACATGTAAAGATACAGTGAAAGAAGAAATTCTGAAAGAAATTGTAATCTGAAAATAATTTATGCAGAGCAGGAGGGAATTAATATGGCCTGATTGAGTTTTTGTGTAATACTCAAAGCAAATCAGTTAGCATACAGACAGAACAGAGCCGGAAAATGGAAGGGCTTTGGTTCTACTCTTAAAATATATTGGAAATGACCAACAGTGGACTGGTCTGAGCTGTATCACTCAGCCTCTAGGACCTTTGGAGGGCTCATCATGTGGCAGACCGTTTTCCATGCCACCCCACTGCGGAGCTTTGTCATGTTGTCCCACTATAAAACACAATATTCCCCTCTCATTTCAGAGGAACTTGTTTGGGTATTAAACCGGTTGCAAGAAAGTCACAGTATTCACCTACACATAAGATGAGCACACATGAATAAAAGATTTTGGTGCACAGAAAATCCTAAGGGCGTGTCATAAAAGCATCTCCAGATGATGACCAGTGCCAGATACTCCAGACTGGTAGATTGGTTTAGTTAAAAAACACAAGGTGAACTGTTTTGGGGCTGTGTACAAAATAACTGTAGCTGTGTACAAAACCTGAAATTACCAGTACTCATATGCATGACTGTCTATGAAACAGCACAGTTTTAATTGACTACTATATTAAGATACAGAAATAAGTTTTAAAATCTCTTCTAGTTTAATATCTAACTGTGGAAGCTCCTAGTCAGCTGACCATCCAAACTTAGACAGAGACAACTTGACAGCAAGCTTTAGAAATCACAGTCCTTAGACACTCTTAAGGGAGTTTTCTGCTACCTGGAGGCAAAACCTCCGGTATGTTGAGATGGATAGAAGTTTTCCTGTTGGTGAAAAAAAGACAGAAGGGCAGAGGTTTCCAGAGGCAAAGACAGATGTCTATTTTGATTTCTCTCTTCCTTACCGCTAGAGGACACGCACCAATTTTCCACGGAGCAACAAGAATTAGGAATACCCGGACTCCAGAGGCTGACATTGACAGAGGCTGGGATGAGTAAATCAAGAGTCACTTATTGCCCCTGAAGAATGGAGACACCAGCTATGGGCACTAAAAGTTTGTACCACCACATTCTCTACTCAGATGCAGCAGACATTGTGTTTGGTGGAATCTTCAGACTCAAGTAAGACACAGTTTTACATTGTCTCAGACAGGAAAGAGCACGAGTAGGTACCATAAATTCAATGTACCTACACTCCTATTATCTATATAAGTGCTGGGATAACTTAGTTATTGCGGGATTTTTTTTCAAGAAATAGTCAGAAGACATCACTTTGACTTTTTTTTTTTTTT
>VZRO01006457.1:114314-124435 GCA_013397915.1 Daphoenositta chrysoptera
TTTTTTTGGGTAGAAACCAATTCCTTTATTGTTCTCAGGGGATAATTATTTCAGAGAATGTCCTCATATGAAGTAACTTAAGAAACATTTGAATATGGAACCTGAGCAGTCTTGAAACAAATTTATGGCAGACAGGATATAATCAGTGACCCGCAGAACCTTGCTAAGATTCTTAAGGGGCAGATAACAGAGCAGCACTATAGAGATGCAGTGATTTTTGCTGCTGAAATGTAAGTTATATATGGGTACAGCTTCTTCAGTAGCAACAAGTATTTTTTAAGAATATAACTGCCATTTACTTTATTTTCTTTTCTTTTCTCTGCCTAGATCTGGATAGGCTTTAATTCTCAGGAAGGAAAAGTTTATAGCTTCCTTAATGAGTTGTGACAAGTTCTGTTCATCTTTCAGCTTCTTTTTTTCTAGTATGCTGAAGCCTAATGGTTTACATTTATTATATAAAAAAAATACAGTGACACCTTAAAATCTACTACACAAGAATGTTCTCTCATCATCGTTTGTCCATTTACGCCTTGCACACAAGCTTTTCCAAAGCTATATGGGCTAATGGACACTTTGAATTCTCTTTGCAGCTCTAGTGCTGACCTGCTGCATGAACCTATGCAGTTCACTTATCATTCTTTTGTTCATCTCATCTCTTTAGATCGGAAGCTCTTCAGGGCAAATGAATGATGTAGTCATTATGGCTGTGAAACAGATAAGGTGCTCTAACTTCTCACTTTTCATGATGCCTTTTCAAAGAAGGTTCCTTTCCCTTAGTCAAAAATTCCTATTAAAATTGGTCTACAGTACCAAATTTTTCCAGTCGTATCTCTGAACTATAATCTCATGAAGACTTTTGTACAAATTTAGCTTCCTGCCCTATGAAAATTCAATTAATTCTGGCAACATTTCAAGAGAAAACAGTTCCATTTCTACCTGAAATTATTTGAAAGTTTTTCTAGGATATCTCTCATTGCATGGTTTGCAAAGAAATAGGCAATCTTTGTGAATTTGCAGTGTTTTATGTAGTTTTCATAACAAAAGCTTATGCAGCAAACTGAGATCTTGAAAAGAGGACTGTTCAAAAGTACAAAATGTTTGTAAAAATGTAAAAATAAAGTGACAATTTTATGTATCGTTCATTGATACTATTTACACAGAATCATGTAGACAAGACTGTAATTGTGCTTCAGGAAAAATACAGGAAAAATGTACTTCCTCTGCATGGTGGCAAAACTGAGCAAACTATAGAGAGAACACACCCGGGAGTATCACTGGTAACTGTGATGCAGAGAGCTGTTTACATAGATAATATTTACTTTATTTATACTGAGAAAACTTATCTCTGTCTTACTGATGATTATGTGCCAAGCCACAAAAATGCAATTCTTATGGGCACTGTTATGAATTCTGCTTTAATTTGCCACCTGCCTTTTAATTCTTACGGTACACATAAAGCATCCAATAACACAGGAACTATTAATAGACTTACATCCATTGCTTTTCATATTGTTACATATTATACAATATTGTATATTGTTATAGTGATCCCCTCACGTGACAATGGAAATATGAGAGATTCTAAGTGCAATATGGAAGGTAATGAGATAAACAACCTAAACTTAAAGAATAAAGTCCAACAAAGTTACAATAACTTTCATGAAATAGGCATTCACCTTATGTCTGGACAGATTTAAATTACGAATATTTCTGTTCCTCATTTTTAATTGGAACATTTAGCTGATTTGAGGTGCTTTTAATGATCATTCTAGGGAACATGACAGATCTCTAGATTTTCTTTGAATGTAATATTTGAAGCATTTTTGAAGGTGATATGAGTTTGCCTCCTTAAGGCAGCAGGATTAGAACTAGAAGTAAAGAAATCTTTTTTTTCTTTTTTCCTGTTTTTTTTTTTTTTTTATTGTTCTGTCGTGGAATCTCTTGCAGCATGGAAGGTAATGATTCCTTTATCTTTCACAGAAAAAAAAATAGTGTAATTTAAAAAATAGGGATGTAGAATAGGCCAAAATGTTTAAGATAATTTCAAATTTCAGACTTTTGTAATTAGCAGCAACGATGGTATTGAACATAAACTCGAGTTTCCTACATACAGCTCTGAGGCAAATCTGGAATTTTCAGTTGCATCCATCTCATTAAGAAATTAATCTAGTCAGCCTTATTTTCAGAAGGGATGTTATCAGCCCCACTCTTCATGCACTTTGATATCTCCTTCTCCCAAGCAGATCAGGTTTCAGTAGAATTTGGAGCAATTGTGCAGCCTGACCTTATCTCGCTCTTCAGACACCATGTGCATTTGAATAGGGATTTCTGGTGTGCACAAATAGGCAGAGCAGCAGGAGATTTGCACAGAACTTCAGACTCATTTAACAGCCATTGCAGCAGATATCTAAGATCACATTACTGATGAATAGTATTGACTCAGTATTGCCTTATATTCTTTCTCCCCTCAGCCACCTCTACTTTACACCATTACAGTCCAGTTTTTAAAGTTATTAGAAATGCCTCTGCCCGAATTAAGGTGCAAACAAAATCATTTGCCAAAGTCAGTAGTATGGTTTTTACTTGATAGTAAATGTGAGAGAGAGAGAGAGAGAGAAAGAGAGAGAGGAAGAGAGAGAGAAAGAGAGAGAGAAGAGACAAAGAAAATATCACCACTCCTACAAGACAGATGGGGGGACAGAAAGAGAGTGACAGAGACAAAGAAAATATCACCACTCCATGGATCCCACCAGAATCCCGAAGACCCTCTCCAGCTGCTCTTGGTGTTGAGGGTCACCCAAGAAGCACAGGATGGATTCACACACACTCAGGTGAGAATGCCCAGGTGCCTCCCCGGGGGGATGGAGGGGCAGCAGTTCAACACAGCCTCTTGCAGCAGACTCTGGATCTGTTGCATCCCTTTGCCTCACCTGCAGTGCTGTGGTGCAAGGCCTCGGGAATGACTCTGGGGAGAGCTTTGGGGGTCTTTGGTGGATGATGACACCCCTCAGCTGCCTCCCACGTGAGTGTCCTGTGGATGTGGCCTGTGGGGCTGGGGTTTCACAGCGGGGCCGGCTGGTGTAAGGGCGGGTGGGTGTTCACTGCCTCTGGGCAGAGGTCACCCCACACACCCCAAACCTCCTGCCCCACCCGCGGCTGAGGGGGGAAGGGGTCTGTGTAAACTTGGCCTCTCTGGGCCTTGGTCTCCCCCAGCCCAAACCCAGCCAGGGGTGATTCTCTGCTGTGTTTGGCTTTCTTGTGGGTGCATTCCTCTCCCTCAGCCTTGTTTGTTTCTCCCTAGACCTGGAATGATTGAACAATAGTGTGCCCTTTATCTTATCTAGGTGGCTTAACTCACAGTCCAGAGTTCCAGTCAGACATCTTCAAGGAGGGGTGGGCTTCTATGGTTGTAGCTTCTTTATACAGTTTTTGCCATAATGGGCAAAACTCCTCCATAACAATGTTTAAGGCATGAACCATTTCAGTCCCTGACATACACCCAGATTTCTAAGTCAATAGGGAGAATAATTGTTTTCTACTGAGGCTGATGCAGGCACTAATAATTTTTAAACTAATTGTTCCTAGATTCTTTGCCAGTATGCCATGATCTTGTTGTGCTGTTTGGAACTCTGAATTATTTTTATCATAGCCAAATTAATTGCTTAAAGATAAGGTGATATAAAATGCACAAAGTTTGATGTTTGGTAACAATCATGACCAGCAGGCAAAGGTCCTTAGTTGTCTTTTTAAATTACTATATCAATCATAATGAAAAGCTACTTAATTTATTATTTTATTTGTTTATTTTACCTAAACTTCCCAAATTTGTAGTTTAATGCTTCTCCTTCTCTTCTGATGATGTCAATGGGATGATCTTTCACTACATCTTGAAAATTAACATCCTGGACACACTTCTGAAAACTTCTCTCTGACATGAAAACTGACACACCTCTAGTAAACTTCAGTAATGATACAATTATGCACAAATTAACATAATTAAATGGACCCATCCCTACCAAGAAAAAAAAAAATCCAAACATTGTGTTGAGAGTAATTTTCCTTAATGATGTTTTTCATATATAAAAAGGTCACTTTCCCCTAAGTTCTATATTTCTACTGGAAATATGATTAAAGGTTGAAAACATATAACTGATTTTAAAATTTAATTTAAAAAACATAATCAGAGGGGACGTGTGTGATTTTTTAAAGTAAAACAGTAACCTTTTTTTGCTTTATATATATTGAAATCCTTCATTAAGTATCATATTCTTCTTTTTGTCCTATATTCTTGTAACCTGTCTCTCATTATGAAGTTTACAAACAATGCACCTCCAGGAAATAAGATTTTGAATCTTTAGGGAATGAAGACCAAATTGTAAAATGACTATGCTGGTTAATTTTCATGTCAACGAAAACATGGAGTGGAAGTTTAGATAGAGAATTTTTTATGCTTCAGAATAAAAACCCTAAGCCAACAAAAATATAGCTGAATGAATCAATACAAATGAAGAGATAGAAAAGTTTCAATAGAGTGCTAGCAGGAAATAACAGATGGAGGCTGGAATAAGAGAGAGTAGGAGAGGATAGAGGTGGGATTCAATCAACTGAGAAAAACTTGAGAATCTTTGGGTAGTGCTAGAACTGCCTTTACTATCTTATTTTGTATATATAGCAAAACCCTAAAACTCCAATCTAAATGTAATCATCCTCTACACACAATAAATCAGTACATAAAAAATAAATGAAAAAAAAAAGGTAGGAAAATTAGGGGGAAATAATGCAAAAGAACAGAAAGGCAAATTTAACCTTCTGGTTTAAATAAACTGTTGTGGCTTCACAGTTTGCAAACATGAACATGTCTTACTGCTTTCATGCCCTAAATGCTTATAACTCTTTGAGTGCTGTTTGAGTTGGAAAATATCTTAGCACATTAAAAGTTAATTAAATTTAAAAACATCTAAGTCACTGAGTCTTCCAAATATCATAAAGAATCTACTGTCACATGTTGAGAGCTCTCAATGGGAAGAGCAGAGAATACAGGAACTAATACATGGAGAAACTTACCAGCATCTCATGGCTTGTAAAATATTATTATATATTTAATTATTTTTCTGATATTTTATCTAGGAATTCTGAGCCATGAGGCATGGTTACATAAACACATCACTTGAAGCCAGTGCAGCAGCATAGTACCTATGTTGTAGAATCTGCCCAGTTGCATAGGCAGGATCACTTGCACTGTGTTAAGTGTCCAAGGATAACAGCGTGACATCTGCTGAAGGATAAGCTCCTTCCTGAAAAGTTACTAATAAGAAAGTAATGAAGAAATTAACTCTATGAGTCCTTTCTTATATTTCTGTTTTCAATTCATATTTCTGGATAGAAATGTAAATGCACATAAGCATTTTGTTGTTATATGTTATTTTTCTGTCTTGTGTTTTGGTAACAGGTTAATTATGGACTTAAATATAAACTTCAGGTGAGCTTTAGGCTTCTTTTTACCATTTAAATGTTATCTGCTTCAAAATGTTGTGTTGGAATGGCACTGTACAACATTTGTACCCTTGTACTTGGTGTTGCAACCAATATTGAAGGGGAGGGAATTGCAAGGGTTTAAGTACTGAAGATTGATGCATTCCTTTGAGATTTGGGACATCTAAATTCTAGAAGACAGTACAGATAAATTTCCAGAGCTCTCATGTCTGTCCCATTCTTCTGAGATGTGGTTTGATTACAGCATGTGATAGGGAGATGATACTGGCTGCAAACAACAAGCCAAGCAAAGACACACCAGAAAAATTCCTTAAATAATTTCTCTGCGGGACTCCTGCAAGGCTTCAAAATAAAAATCAGTCTCTGACTTGGACAAAGACATATCTTTTGAGATTCCAGAGAAAGTGAAAATTATCATGAAACCCATCCTCTCTTCTTCCTCATGGTTTCACCACTGACATCACGTTAATGTTCCTGAGGTAGCACATTTCTTTGCATAACAGCACCTTTTGGTACCCTGGTAAGCAATAAGGTACCTTTGCTGTTGCTTGAAATGAAAAAAGGAAGAAAATTTAAAAGAACAACAGATATGTTGCCGAAACACAAGTATCAGAAGCTGAAAAGTGAATAGAGTAAGAAATAAATACTCCAGTATAAATCCAATATCTAAATATTCTTACATCTCAAATACAATCAATTAGATAAGTTCTCTTTAAAAAAAAAAAGTCTACCTAAATAAAATTGCGTTTTGACCACTTCCTTGAACAGATCACGCACATATCAATAGCTAAGGTGATAATTCTCTTTAAAAAAAAATATTACAGCATTCCATCTTGATCAGATTTCAGTTTATCCATGTGTGAACTCTTGTGCTGTTTACTTATATAGAAAAAATGACCCACACTTTTTCAAGTTCTCTTTTATAGACATAATGTCAAAGAATAGATAAACTTCTGCAATTAGATGAATACCCAGTTGTAGATTTTTTTACTGTTCTTATTTATTTTGACTTCACAGTCCTCAGTTACAAGATGCATGATATACAACTATTCTGTGCTAGTACTCTATTCAGAATGCAAACATCACCTGGTAGCTGTTCTTTCTAGTGAAAGCTGCCAAATTAAGTGTAAGTGTGTGAGGTAGGTACTGATATAAAAGTGAAACTTTCAAACCTTTACATTCTCAAAGGAACCTTTATCTTAAGTTTTGTCTGAAACGAGATAGCATAAGAAACTAGAACTGATAAGCACAGCTGTGCCTTGCCATTTGTATGCAGTAATGGAACTTGAAGAACCATGGGAAGAAAAACAAAATGCCAAGATCTGGAGTTAGGGAGACTGTGTATAAAAAACTAGCCTTAAATCTATATCATATAAATATTCCACTCATACTGACTTCAAATGTATACATTTAGAGTGCTGTGAGCTGAGTTCACATTTTTTAATTGCTACTTGAAATACAGCTCCAAATATTTTACCTACTTTCCCCTCCCCCCAAAAAGTCATATTTCCAGCTCTTATTTCAATTCAAAAGACCTAGAGGGAAAAGCATTAGCTGTGTTTTTTTTAACTTGTTAGTTGAATTCTTTTCCCCTCTAAATTGCAGGACATATCAGCAAAAATGGAAAGAGGTAGGGAAGGGAAAGAATATTACCCCTGCATGCTGTTGGTGCAGGTGTACCCTGTACCCACCATCTGTACTACAATGTTCTAACAGTCAAAGACTCTTAGCTCTTCCTAGAATAAGCATCTTATTCCATTACACTACTCCTCTGGGAATACACTTCCCTAATCCGTAAAAAAAAAATGTTTCTAATTTCATTAGCTAGCACCTCCTTAGTTCAGGTGGGTAAATGTTTGCAATCTTTGGAGAATCCTGCTAGATGAAGACAACATTGAGTTCATTAGAAACATTTTTGTTTGTTTTTTTTAAAGACAGGTGTAAATATTTCAGGTACTTGAATAGGTAGTCTACTCTATAGATCAATAGGATGATCTTCCTAGTGCCATAAAATCATTAGGGCATCACAAGACTCAGTCATTGTATTGATATAAGAAAATATCTCACTAACACCCCAAATATCAGCCACCCTAGGCACAATCAAATCAGAACTCAGAAGGCAGCTGTCAGTCTAAAGGCTTAACTGAACAAGATGGGGAAAAGGTCCCAGAGGTTTCCATCCCTCCCAGAGAATATTCTTCCTACTTTCATCTTCCATAATAAACCAAATGACGACCCTTGGAGCTGTGATCAGGAGCTGGGAAGAATCGTTTTACAAAAGCATCTCTGGCTTTAAATCTCCTTTCAGCTGTAACACTAAGTGAAACTGTCATGCTGTATGAATTCAAAGTAACACAGAAACCAATAGCAAAAGATTCTTTCTTTAAAAGTCCTTATGTATTTACCATCCAAGCATTTTAAGTGGGGATCCTGTAAGGAAATTTACAAAGCCTAATGGTATCAAATAATTTTTGTACTGCATTTAGGAAATGAATGTAAAAAGCCTCAGTTACTGGAATGCTACAAATTGTAAGAATAGGCCAATATTATATTTAATAAGCTGCTCTTATCTAAACATGGCTATAGAAATTGAAGGTCACATACAAGATGACAGTGTTTTGGAAAGTAATGACTTGAGAAAAAGGCTGAAATGTTACAAGAAAAAAAAAACCTGAAAATTAGTTCCACATACAATGCAGTGCTCACAAGTGGTAAGGCAGTCCGTGGATTTCCAACTCAAATTACAATGCTGTTGTTTCAAACTTCATCTTAAAACATTCACAGCCTGGAAAGATGAACCCCCAGCCTTGGATAAATGCATGGTGCTTTATTTTTGAGCTCTCTTGCTCTATGCACACTGCCTGAAGTCGTTTATACCTGGATTTAAATTTAACTTCAACATTAATACATCTTGTGCTATTTTGTCCTGTCTTGTCTAATGTAATCAACAGCATGGGTCTTTTATCATTGTCACTTTGTCTTCAGCATGCAGAAGCTGCTCAGCAAACAGGCTTCTGGAAACTTGCTTATTGTGTATCACCTCTGACTCTAGCTTCTCATAAAGCAGAGAGACAGTATAAATTTGCAAGGGTTTTTTATTTATATATTTATCACCTAAAAAATGTCAAAATCCGCTTTCTATTCATACAGAAATTTCCATAACTTCTGTGATTTACAGATTGAAATAAACTCAAAGAATCACTCTTAAGAGAGGTAACACAAACAGTTCTGTTCATATTGGATAATTTTTTCTATTGCTATGTAAATCATCTATAGAAAGCTTATACCCAAATATTATGGCACACTGTCGTCACTGTAGAATATTAGAATAGAATCAGTCCCTTAGACTACGGACAAATAAATACACTAAAAATGCACGTTCAATTTCAAAGTCATTAAACATTTTGGGTGAAACTCTGAACCCGCTTAAAGTCAGTGGCAAAATTCCCACTGTCCTCCAAAGAAGTCAGATCCTGTCCTTTATTGCTGCCTATATTCATTTTTGCCAGCCATATGAAAAATTATTAATAGAAGCACAGGATATTACTTAGTCTCAGCAGAGATGGTAAGAACCAGAAAAGAAGCTTTTCAAATACATTATACATGAATCAAGCTGTTATCTTTTGAACAATTTGTTCAATGAGTTGGCATTCAACCAGATAGAGAGATGGTCAAATACTGCAAAAGACTATTCTTGAATAATTTATTTAATGAATAACAGCTACATTGGGAGGATAATGTATTCTGTGAGTATATTCAGCAGCTTACAGCCAAAAGTGTTTTATCCAACATTAATTACTGTTGTTTTGTTTTGGGAAAGCACAGAAATACAGTAAGGTTTTGTTTGTTTTGCTTTGATCTTCTGTCACTGCACAGTTGCCAGCACTCGTGCTAGAGTACACAAATAACAGCCACCTGACTTTTGTTAAATTTGGTTTCACATTGCTTCAGCATGTAGGATATGTTAACTTTCATCTAAAGAATTGAAATGACATTTTAACAGTCTGTGTATCACGTATTCAAGCAGTAAGTTTTATTTTGGCTTAAAGAAAAAACAAAAAAAAAATTAGGAAAAAGCCTCCAGCTTTCAAGCAGCTTGAATTTAGATAATATTGCCATGTTCATGCTTTCTTCAACAGCTGTCTATTAAGTCCATATTATGATTTTCTAAAAATGTTGTTTTTTCAAAAAAACTGCATAAACTAATTTACATAAGCAGATGTTGTGTTTAGTTTCCAAACCTAGGAGAATTTCATTCTTGACACAAAGACATGGAAATAAGCTGTCTGTAGTTTTAAGCACTGTTTCCTCCCTCAGAGAAAGTTTAAGCAAATATTCACATCTCTAAGTCAGTCTATGCTGTTGGCAGTTCCTTAATATTACGGCATCTATGCCCTTGAGATCTCTTCTCCACTGGACACAGGCAAGAATGTTGTGATTCCCATAACTGAGATGTACCCTGAGACATTCATTCCACCCTTCCTTCTGATCCTCACAGTTAGCCTTAATGCACTGAGCTTCTTACACAATCACGCTAAAACATTGTATGAATACTACTCTCAAAACACAAAGACTTCATCAAAACCATAAGGATGCAGCAGGAAAACGTGGAAAAAAAAAAAAAAAAA
>VZRO01006457.1:124447-241299 GCA_013397915.1 Daphoenositta chrysoptera
AAAAAAAAAAAAAAAAAAACAAACCAAAAGAGGAGTCTATATAGTTCTGGGTTTTTTTTAAAGTAGTTTGTGTATAGCAGCAGCACAACCATTGTGTAATGAGGTACTGGCAGAACTTCTGTCCCATTTTATAGATATAATTCTTTGCAGGCTGAGAATATACATCATATCCACTGGTCTCAAGCTGGAAATATAGTATGTGCCTAATAAGGATGCTCATGTGTACATCAGCACTGGCTACAAAGAATATTACTTTGTAAACAAAACATAACTTGTGATTAGGAAACGTGACCTCTCACTGTTTTAGTAGCAAGTTTAGTCTACTCTGGAGTGTCTCCAAATGAGCAAGTCCAGGTGGAGGACCAGTGTCAATCTCACAGGTGCTGTCCCTGTCCCACCCGGGTGTGCAGCCCCTTCCTCTTTGCTGGGGAGAGAGAAATCCAGGAGCTGCTGCCTTCCCTCACTAGGAAGTTACCTCATCCAGCTGTTCTCTAAATGAACCACAGAGTCACAGCCCATCACCACTATATCCCTGCTGCTGCCCAAGATGATCCATCTTCCCTCTGCTCCTGGTAGGCAAGTTGTGGTTTCAGCTGTGATGTTCAGCACCACTGGGCACCTGCAGCGTGAGCCTGGGAGCGAAGAGGGGAAGAAAACCATCAGTAAGTCACGAGCTGAGACGGTGTCTCACTTTCCCTGCCACTGCTCAGGTCAAATGAAGCTTGTGGCACAACAAATAGACTTTAGCTCCAGAGCTGGGGTGGATCTGGCAGTGCTGCTTTGCCACTGAAATGCCTTTTCAGGGTTAAACTACCTAGAATTTTTTCATAGCATTGTTTCACCCTTCACTTGATTTATTTATTTTTTAAACAATTATTTGTCTTGTTGCAATGAATTTGGAAAAAAAATCAAATTTGTATTCCTTGTACAAATGCATCTAATGCATTATGATATTATTAAATATCTGTAAGCTTTAAAGCTTTTCAAACACCTAACTGCAGGCATCACTTATTATCTTAAGTAACACAATTATTTTTTTTATTTTAGAAACTTCTTGCAAAATACGACTTACAGTAAGTAATTTTTTCACTTTAAATACATTTTCAAATTTATTGGCTCAATATCTTATGTGCAAATGGAATCTAAAAATTTCAAATACAAAAATTATTCAGAGGCTTTTAAGACATTCTAAAGTAAAACTATTTTAAATGAGCTCTTGGGAAATATTCATTATGGTGCAGTCTTCAATAATACCAATTTATGTTGGTTTTTTTTTTTTTTTTTTCTCACAGGCTCCTATCTCTTTCAATGTACTGATTAAATATAGAAGGTACTAAGTAGTTTGCAAAGTATTGTATTTTTAATGAAAATAGGCTGGAATAGTCATATAGAAACAGTTTTGAATAGTCTTGAATTTTTAATGTAGAAAAAATAAAGAATGACAAGTTAAATATTATTTAAAATAGTCTTTATGAGTTTTAACTCCCTTTGCCTTAGTCACAAGTGCCCCACTCTTTTTCCCAAGATACACATTAAACAAAGATTTTCTGATTTTTATCATTAAAAGGAAAATAAAACAATAAATATAACATGTTTTCATCACAATCCCCAGACTAAATGTCTCTTTTTGAAAGAAATTAGAAAAATTGTTCTTAGAAAGATTATTTGTTGATATAGCACATTTCTTTTGATAATCCAGATCAATAAATATTGATATAAAATGAGCTCTCCTTTGGTGAATAAATCAACTGAAGTGACCCATGAAAGAATGATTTAGAACAAAGATGGAAAAGTGATTAATTTTTGTGTTTTCACAGATAACTTGCTTATGAACAAATCTAACCAAATAAAGAGCAATGCCTTAGAAAGGGGAAAATTAATGAGAAATTGACTAGAGAGAGGCAAAACAATTGAAATAATCTCAAATGTACTGTTTTATTTAGTCCTTTGAGTTATATGTGTATCTCATCTTCACAAATAGTCAGTCTAAATGATTTTGATATTTGACAGGAGAAACTTAGTATCTTTTTTTGCAAAAGAGTTTGAACTAAATAACCTCAAAGCAATGTCTGTCAAATTTCCTTTTGCCCCCAAGCCTGAAGTGCCAATAATGTCATTACAAACTGTAGAAGCAGCGATCTGCCCTATAGACAGTAAGGATGAAAGGATTTGAAAAGGTCCTCTCTTCTTGGTGCTGAATTATTGCCTCTTGTTTCCTGACAGATGTTTATTCTGGGAAGGGATGAGACAACATCTTGAGATAAAATGCAAGTTCTGGATTCAGGTTTTTGATGGAGAGAGATTGGAGTAGTGGATTTCATAATTTAGAGATGACAGAACTCTTTAAAGTGCTTTGAGAGTGTTTATATAAGCAATAATTAAAATACATAAATTATTATTCCTTGAAGATCATATAGGATTTGTCCCTGAAATTAGCATGAGGTTTAACTTTAGTGTCATGCTTTTTTCTTAGGTGACCCTGTGTTTCATGTACTACGTAGTGAACATATGTAGTTTCACAACAGAGTTCTCCTCTGGGGATTTGTCAAGAGTATGATCTGAATCCTAAGTCACAAATATATCAAACTAATTTTGTAATTTTCAGGGACAAAAAGACATTCTCATTTTCATTATGGAAATAAATGGAACAAGAAAAAATTAACAGAATCCAGTCATCAGACTTTCTGATTAAACCTGTCTTCTCTCTTGAGGCTGGACCCAATACCTCTCTCATTCTGGTTTTATTAGTGACTGGTCTGATCTGAGCAGGAGTAAGAAAATTGTAGAATTAAGGAATTCACACCTTTCAATATATAATATTTTATAAAAGTTTTAAATCTAGCTACCATAAAGTGCTGACTTTCCAAACCTGGTTTTTGTTCTGCTAATTCAATATCAAATTCCTAGTTTACTTTAAGGGCATCCTGATTTTAATCTTCATGATATGTTCAAATGTATGAATGCAAACAGCTTCATCTTCCTAGTTAGTCTGCCTGACTTGTTTTGTTAATGACCAATTAAATTTTTTAGCTTGGAATCAACGACAGAAGAAATTATTTATTTATCAGGCTGCTATTTATCAGAAAGCAGTTTTCAAGGTTTTTTTTCTGTGAACATTGAAAAATATCACAAGTTTAAAGAAAATGGGAAAAGGGAGAAGAAAACCACAACACTCTATGGGTTAGAGTGATATACCAGTAATAACAGTAAGAGAACATTCTCTCTATTATAAGCAGAAATAATGATGTGCATTCCAGTTTATGAAAGTACCTTCAAGTGGTGCTTACAACTTTCTTTTATCAAAGATGCTGGTCAATACTTTATAGCTTCTCCGAGCTTATTTGCTCTGATCAAAGTATGGAATATAAAAGATTAAAGTCTTCTACTAATTACATGCCTGAAGGCACATTAACAACGTAAGTGTCAAAGCTCTGCCGAAAATTCATTTCGCATTTTTAATAAAAACTGATAGCAAGGTTTTGAATGCATCTAACTGGAAAAAAGTAATTTTTGTTTCAGCAGCTTCTTTATGAGGAGAGTGTAGAAGCCCTGAAACTTCACAAACACAAGGGTATAAGCAATTTGTGCTCTGAAAACTGAGCACTAGAAATCCTGTCAAACAACTCACAGTGAGTTTCTCCTTAATAATTCTTGATGGTACCAAAAAAGAACTTAACACCGGAAACCAACACTAAATTTTTGATCAAACCCATCAATTTCATAGCATCAGACAATCAAATATTCAAAATGTTCCTCTTATCTGTATGGAACAAAACGCAACTACAACCAATTTGAAATTTGTAGTTTTCATCCCTTAAATCTCTCTGGTTTCTACAATATTATTTTTGACATATCTCTTCTTCCCTCCTGTAGCAGTCAGTAATTTCCTTAACTGCACCAGGTGAAAACATGAAATAAAAGCATTTTATGAAGTTCCTGGAAACCATTGTAAAGTAATAGGTTCCTGTGGAACTTGGACATCTAAAGGTTAGCATATTGCAAAGATGTTTTGCCTTTTGCCATAGCTCTTATTTATTGTGATTTCCTATCAACTTGTGCTGTGTTTTCAGGGAGCTGGGATTGTTTGACCTTGCCATCAATGAAAAGCAAGCCTTGTGTCTCAAACTCAGCCTTGCCAGGGATGCATCTATATATTCCATATTCCCTGTGAGCATGGAGCAAAGAAGCAGTCAAGGTGTAAGTCATGGTAACAGCCTGTGATATTGGTTTTTGATACAGTTGTACTACAGAAGGGGTCTATTGTTTCCATCAGTTACCAAAAACCATCCTGAGAAATTGAGCCATGTTAGAGAAGAGGTCACATAAAACCTAGTAAAATTTTCAGTTAGATCTATCTGAGCTACATTTATAAATAATTAAATGACAGGAGTGAATCTGGTATTTTGAATCACAAGTACAGTCCTTCTGGATACACAGTAAGGTAAACCTTGCTTTTCCTAGATTATGAATATTTTAGCAAGTTTTTCCATCAGTATTTGTTATCTGCATGGGAATGCATTACTCGTAAGTGACTTGGGATAATCTGCTTCTTTGAATTTAACAAGACTATTCTAAATATATTAATGTTAGTTTGAGAGGTAATTGTGTGACCTCTAAAGATGACAATTTATGAGTGACCTATGAAAATCATCGAGAACAGTAATTTACAAGATATTATGTTTTGTTTGCTTGTAATGATGTCCAGTCAAGACCTTAGAATTGCTCTTATATCACACAGAAGAATAAACAGCTTAATTAATTTGCTCTGTGAACATCCCTGACAAAAGCAAGAAAAAAAATTGAAAAACAAAAGAAAGAAATAGCAATTATATGCACTACTTTAAATTCTGTGATGATTTTCTGACCCATCTGCCTCTGTAATGAACCTCAACAACAGTTTAACAGTTTTTTTAAAAGATTTACTTTTTTGTTCTAGAGGGAAAATAAAATTATTTTCAATTGTCTCCTGCATCTTTAATTTTGAGAGATAGAATAAGAGAATGCAGAACAGCAGTACGAAAAACAGCAGATGTTTTCTTATTTAAGAGTTATGTACTAAAAATGTCCCTTAAGGGAATTGCCAGCTCTACCAGTTTTGTCAAGCACTGTCACAGAGCAAAAGTGCACCTCAACATGTCTAATCAGCCTGCAGCCTAGGAAACCGAGAAAATCACTTTACACTTTCCTTCCACAAATCTCCTCAGATGTGACAAAACAGAGGGGTGGGGGCTACGGTGTGGTGGGGGGTGGTGAAGCCACAAGAAAAATGCAAGATGATAACTTTCTCTTTAAGTCATCACACACACATGATCTTTCTTGGGATAACTTAAGAAAATCTCTAAATAAATGTATTTAATACTGTAGCAAATCCCAAAAATGTCAAGCCTGATAAAACTTTTGAAACATAAAACAGTATAGAAGAAACCATTTTGTAGCTTGCATGAAGAAAATCATACATGCAACAGTCCTTCCCATGCAACACCCAGAGGAGAAACAGAGTGCCTCAAGACAGCATAGTTTCCCCTTTGACTACAAAAGAATACAAAGTCTAGATTCTCCTATATAGCTCTAAAACAAAATAATAAATACCTGTAATGATGACCCAAGATGTCCCTGTGGTTGATATTTTGCCAGGAGTGTGTATCTAAATCACAGTTTTTGTTAAAAAAATTACAAACAAAACTGTTAAATAACAGTTCAGCTTTCTTGAGAATTGCCAGGAGGTTTATCATCAACCTCTTTCTTTCCCTGTTAGGTCAAACAACATATATCATTCTATTTACTTCAAATGACCAAGACTAAGATAAGCAGCAAATAGAAGCTGAGGTATTCAGGGTATAGGATATGTGTTTTCTTTCATTGGATTATGTGACTTTTTGACATTGAGGATAAGAATATTAAGGAAAGAATTCTCTGTCTGACAAAATACAGCTGAGGCATTGTTCCATGCTTCCCACACCACTGACAATATGCTTACTCAAGTGACTCAAGCTGACAGTGAACAAGAGGCAGTCACATCATCTGCCTTGCAGTGTGACAGCCAGCATGGCAAACAGTGCCATTGGTTAGCTAAGACTCATCTCACATGAAAAATTGCTGGAAAGTTACTAGGAAAATGCTAACAGCTGCATTTCTGGAAAAATATTTGTGAAGAGAATACTAAAAAAGGAAGGCACCATGAAGAAACCACAGATATGAAGACTCATGGCATGAAAAGAAGTTGGTTTTCATGAAGGTTTTTAACTGAGGACCCCTGGTCAGGACAAGCAATAACATTGTCCTGTGCAACTATACACATTTTCACAGGAAGAATAACTCCCCAAAAGCACATTCTGATCATGTCCCCATGCTGTGGTGTGATGTTCTTCAGCCTACTTTCTCAACTTATCTCAAAACATTTCTCTTCACACTCACCAAGTTTTAAATGCATATTTCTGTAGGAGCTGTACATTGCAGTGGTACATGACTTTTAGGTGTGTAAGTCACATTTTTCTAAATGCTGTTGCAAATTCTGTGTGGTTTTTTTTACAGTAAACACCATGAAAGTCAACATATCTGGTAATACTGTAAAAAAGAGTTATTTGATCAACTGATAAAGCAGCAATTGGCATTTCTAATGCAGTTGTAGCCTAGAATATTATTATTGATATATATGATAAAACATATTTCACAAAATATTTTAACCAGCATGAAATTATATATGCAAAACAAACAGGGATAAAAAATAGTAAGAGAAGTTATAGTACTGTTGAATAAGACAACTGGATTTTAAATTCCACCAGAATTGTCTGATATATCCAACTCAGAAAAGAGTTGTCTGATATATCCATATATATTTTGAGCTATTCTACTTAGTAAGTTATTAATTTGGACTTTGCAGAAAAACAGAGTATTTGCACAAGGCAACTAAGGGAGGGAAATTTAAGATAAAATTCAAGTATTTAGAAAATCTTCAATTATGAATAATTTATACTAAAATTCTTGTCTTGGTCTGGGCTGAGATTTTAAATGCTTTTGACACTGAGGTTCAGGAAGGAGATAAGTCACTGAAAGAAATATTGTCAAATTTTATCTCTTTCTATTTCTAAATTCCTGGTTTCTGTAGAATGCAGGAAATACCAATTAAAAATATATTCTTGATCTTGATTGAGGGGACAAAATTTAAATAATTAAGGGTAAGCCTTCAAGTTCTCCATCTTCATTTCCACTTTAACTCTCAGTATTGTGAAGTCTTAATGAACCTCACAAAGTCTCTATCTTACAATTGTAAAAGGAAAAAAAAATGAAAATCCTTGTCTCCTTTTTTCTGGAAGCATCATGCTTGAGATGAAAAATGTGCCTAACTCCGTTAGGGTTTATTTGGGATAATAATTTTGCAACTAAAATGAGAAAATAAAGAGAGAATCTTAGCTCTAATAACTCAGAAGTTCAATCTACACATTTCTCTGGCTATCTAAGCAAGTTTGGGGCAGAATATTATGAGGCAAACTTTGAATTACACTCTACACCTGTGTGAACTGCTGCACTGATATTTCTGCCAATTTGCATACTGCTAATGTTTTTGTTTCAGAACAAGAAGAGGAGTTTTTTATCAATTATAACAATTATGTGCAGACTGCAAAAATAAAGATGACTATGACTTAATAGACCCATTTACATTTCTTAATTCTCCTGATCTTCTTTTATTTAAAGCTGCTCATATAATTGAAGTTGGTTTTGGAGTCACTGAAGTGAAATTACCATGGCAGTAGTTTGCAAAGGCCCTGAAACCAACAAAAAGGTTTTTCTGCACATATTAAAGCTCGAGGCAAGCAGTAGCAATAACAATCATATCTGCAAATTATCTGTTCAATCATCCTGTCTATCAGGGTTGGGAATAGCATCTCCATCTCTGTTCTAAACAGAAGGTTTAGAGGTTCCCTGGAGGTTCTGCCTGCCCTGTATAATTTTAGACAAAATTAGACAAATTTTGAGTGTTATTTTGAAGATGGGTCAATAGGACAACTCATCCCATTCAGCTGGCACTAGTTCATTAAGATACATCAGCTGGGAAGGTATAAAAGACATATCTGTATTTTAAACATTAATAGCAACACTAGATTATTCAAATAAGAGAAAAGTGCTTAAAACATGCCAGCTAAGTGGTTCACTGCAGCTATAAAATGCTTTGCAAGAACACTGAATATACTCTCAAATTGTTTATTTTAATTCAATTCCCCCAAAGATCCCTGGCATCCAAATTTAAAGATTGCTCATGTTCTGTTACATACTTTGCCCTTTTCTTTAAAAAACAGTATTGTAGAAACTGAAAACTCCTGGATGTCCAGGCTGTTGCTGACTGCTGGCCCTGCTGGCACCTTCTTTGAGACAGGATGATGCTACACAAGCCAGGTCAAGCTTCAAACTGAGTGTATTTAGCAAAATGAAAAAAAAAAATCAATAAATTTGAGGTACTTCCTAGGACTAAATAGAGGAAAAGTTTCATTTTCTGGACTGTATATTGTGTGAGGAGCCCAGGTGGTCAGTGCAGAGGGCTGTTTCCACTACCATCCACTCTGGGAAGGAGAGGGAAAGCAACACAGGAGTCAGGCCCCTTCTACCATCCATCATTGAAGGATGCACAGAAAATGCTACACAATAGCCCATTCCATGCTTTTCAAGGAAGCTTTGGAACTAGGTTGGAAATAGTGGACAATGTAAAAGGTGTTTTAGAAGAAAATTACTTTTATCTTGGGTACTTTACCATTGCTTGCTGTTAACATAATGTTAGTGAAAATCTGAGAGACAGTCAGCTTTCTGGAAGTTATTGAAAGATAAGAGTATATATATCTTCTAATAGTTAATTGTCCTCTTACATATCACTTATCAAAATTTAATTTAAATAATTCAACATTTGGGTGTTTTTTATGCTTATAAAAGGAAACCATTTAAAATCTGTTATCCTGCTCTATCAAAGGAGCTGCAGAACTACCAGAACAGAGAGTTGAGTGGAGGTATGTCAGTCACCACAGCCCTACAATGATTTTGTTGAAAGCTCTTAAAATCTTAATCTGTTGGAACTTATGTATGATTGATGCAGATTGCTCTAGGTGTAAGCTGATGTTCCTTAGTGAATATGAAGATGAGGATGGTGAAAACAAAACTCAATTCCTGATTACTAGTTTGCTTTTCTCTCCCTGATAAATAATAGTCTACAATGTTATTTTAAAGAGATCCCTGCAAAACAAAAATATGGGGATGGGTTGTCATGGGGAGTTGTAAGTTAATTCTCAAAAGTCTTGCATCACATATAAAAGAAAATAACCTTACATTGTAATAGTCATGAAAAATAGTTGGTTTTTAATAAATCATAAGCATTAATTTTGTCTAGAAAACTTCTCTAGATATATTTGTGTTATATAATTCTATATAATCAAGGGCCGCTGGAGGAATCTTCATAGCATTTCCCTTCTAAAGTTCCTGTACTCTGAGCATTTTGTATTAATTATGGCAGACATTATGTCAGATCTTATAGTCCAAATGAAAATGGCATTTTCATTCTGTAAATAGATTTGGAGCTTTTTATGATTTTAATTTTTTTTATTTATTTCGTTTTTAATATGACATACAAAAATTAACTTAGTAGAATGTAGGTAAATCTTTATGAGTAATTATTTTAAAAATCACTTAACTGGAAAGATTTTTTTAAACAGAAATGGAAGTTGAGGATGTCTGATTTGTACAAGTGCACAAGTCAGTAGCAACATATACTTCAGGAAAACCACAATGTTTTCCTTTAACATCTTTAAATCATTGCCATTCATGAAAAAAAAGACAAGACTTTTCTCCCATAGCAATAAGATCAGGCAAAATTAAAAGGTTCATTTGTGCTTCCAAAATACATTGAACTATTACAATGTATCACTTTGAAATTTCAACTATTTCAGTAGCAATCATCTAATAGCATTAATATCTCTAAAAGATACAACTCCATCCTGGTACATTTTTATGTGTCACTTAGGTAGCTCTATTTTTAGTGATTAAGTTTTAGCAGAAAAAACCCTAGCATTATTTTGCTATTAGCAGGTTTTACTGCATTGTTTCAATTTGTTTCTCATAATGATAATAATTTACAATCAAAGAAATCCTTCACTGTATTTGCAGAAGACATTAACAGTGTTGTATATTTTCTCGTAACACAGTCACACTATTGCTACCTTCATAAACATCTGTAGAAAGCAAATAAGTAGTTGAAATTCTTGAAAAATATTTCCACATTTTATACTGTCATTTTTGAAGGGTATGGAAAATTTCTTCTCTTTTCTTTCCTTTCTATCTTGTACAAAAGTGACATACCAAACTGACAGGTTGGGAATGGGTTTCTTCCCTGTCTTGCATGTTCCCATAGGTATTCCCTGCTTTGGAAACCTTCAGAAAGATCTTTGATAACATCCTTTTGCCAGACTGTTTTAAAGTACCCTGTCCTGATTTAAAGAAAAAAAGAAGCAAAAAACCCTCAAAAGATCAGTGGAATTCTTTAGCTTGTTTCAGGAGAGGTTATGGCATCGCTTTGCATTACTCCTACAAGAGCTTTTGACTCAGCTTGCAAATCCAGTGACATTTTTCCCCAAGAAAGGAGTCAGGCCACAAGGCATTTCTCTAAGGAAAGCATCCACCTTTGCAGTCTCCATAAAAAGTTGGAGGAAACCAGACCCTTCAAAAGACAGCAGCAAGCTCTGCTCAGTTCCTTTGAAGAATGAACCTGCCCTGTGCTGGAGTAGGGAACTCTGGACGGGGCATCCTGTGGAGCCTGGTTCTCATCCTGCAGTCTAAGCCCTGGCAAGCCAGAGCCACAGAAGCAGCTGCTGCTTGGTCCTTGACCCCCAGTGCACCCTTTTGCTGTTCCAGACAGTGAAAGTTTGTAACTTGAGGCTTTTCTCAACCATTTTTCCAGCAAGCTTTTGGATGGTTATAGGAGACCTAAAACATGCACTTGACTTGCCCTTTTTTTTTTTTTTTCATTTGTTGTTATGGGATCCAAATTAAAGACTAAAAGAATTGAGGCAAGCTCTGTTGTATCATAAAACTATTGTCCACTCTCCTATGGGTCAGAATATTTACCATTTTGAATTACGAGAATATTTGTGCGTGCTGTAAGGCTCACACCAAGCAATACTCTTGTATCCTACAATCTTTGTTCTTTCACACTTGGATTATTACAGCTCTTTGGTTCTCTGCTGCAGGATCATGACATGACATTTTAACACACATAGTCTGCTTCCGGCATTTTAATTGGTTTAAAACTGTTGGTAGCATCTTTTACTGTATTAATTTATTGCTTCAGCGTTAGTCAACTGAAACCTTTGCCAGATGGCAATACAGCTCCTGAATACTGACGAGGAGAAAGAAAATATTTATATGATGCAAATGTTTGCTCATTCATTAAATATTCATGAATTGTTTTTTAGAGTTGGTTTTTGTGGGCTTTTTTCTCCCTTTTTCTTTCAGTTGCAGTGCAAAAGGAGCCTAAAGGTTCAAATTTACATCTCATGGTGGCATAATTATTAATAATCTAGCTCTCTATTATCTGCCTAAAAAATAGGGAAAAAATAATTTGAAAATTTAGCACAAAAATTTTTTACCTACACTGGATAGCATGACAAGTGAAGTATTCTGAAACTTCCAGCAGTGCCATTGTGTGGCTGTCGTCCCTTCCCTCCCCCAGTGCCAAAGGAGAAGCAGGGAAGAGTAAGTGAAGATTACCTTCTCACTTCACTTCTAAGTATGGCCTTCTCCACAGAACTCTTTAATACTACTCCCCAAAAAAACAGGGAGCACTAAAATTTGGTGCTCAAGTACGTTATCTCAGGAAATTTACTCCCTCCATTACTGACAGGTCCTTTGGGAAGTCACCTGCATCCAGCTCTGTTTCCAACCACACCACTATCTATAACGTTCAGAAATCACTTGAGCTATCTGCCAAACCCCTGCATTTCTCCCTATTTCTGGTAAATGTAGCAAGAGAATTAAATGCAAAGACAGGAGAGGAATTTGGGATATGCTATGACTTACACTGATCACAGCTGAAAGTACCTTTGTTGGTCCAGTGATTTCCTGCTTTGACCATTAATTTTCTGGCTGTCTTACTAAAAAAAATCTATTCCTTACTGGGTGGTATATAACTTGAAAATACAGTCTGAATTCAGACATCCTCTTGGCTCTGAACATTTGAAATCCATGGCTTTTTGCTGCAGCTATTTGCTAATCACAGCATGTCAGACCTACAATACTTTGCAAAATGTACCTTTAGTTTTCTGATCCGCAGTCTTGACTAAGCTTCCTCATAAAGTTCAAGCCTATGAACTAAACTAATAACCTCCTGACTAGGAAGTTCCCATCCTCTCTGGAGCATGGCCTTTGGGTTTTAAGCCTTTCAGTAGATTAAGAGTGGGATTGCACAGATCTGCCTCTAAAGCTTGCTTGTCTCACCTGTCACTTATTGCACAATATTCATTGCTTTGTAATGCTGCCAGTTGACTCTTCTTGTCAGGACATTTCAAGCACATGGTTATTTCATAGTGTCAGTTCTTAAGTCTTTCTACTCAAGTAATTTTTAAACAAACTGGTCATAAAATAAATTAATTAAACATTAATAAATTTAAGTAATTAATTTAGTACATGATTTTTGCACAGTCTTCATGGTCCAATAGCTGTAATTCCCTGTGCCACTGGGTCCTGGCCATCCTCAGCACCTGATCCTCGTTAGTGCCTTGCTGGTTTTCCTGGAGCCTCCCAGATGCAAAGGTAATGTAGCATGTGGATGGACTTTCTCTCTTGCTCCACAGTGCCATCTGTGCTGCCCGGGAAGGTGTACCCTGTGCTGTGTGGCTGCCACCGGTAGTGACATCCCTAGGCAGAGCTTGATTTTCATGTCCCAGGCTGGAATCTAAATAAAGCACACTGTGATCATGCAGGTGCAGTCAGCAGTGGCTGCTTCATGCTATCAATCCCTTGGATCCAGACTCTAATGTTCAGTTTGTGCCAAAAGATGTGCTAACCAATGTTCACTTCCAAAATCCCACAGCCAGAAGCTCATAATCTCTGAGTACATGCCACTCCTGCCTCTGCTGGTGCTCCACTGGAAAGCACTGTGAGGTGCTGGGTTTTGCTCCTGTGCTCTCATGTTGTGGCCTCGGCTTTCTGGAGCACTGAAATTCTTTAAATCAGGCTCATTTATGGTTTCTAATTACTTGTTCAGGAGGCTCTGGCCAAACCAATCCTGCAAACTCCTGTTTTTCAAAAGTAGCGAGAGCTGACCATCTTTTTACATTGCCAGCTTTCTTTTGAATTACCTGCTCTAGGAATATGCTTGAAGGCTCTCAGGCTCCAAACCCTAATCAGAGATCAAAGATAGATGCATGTTTGGTTTTAACAGGTCCAATAAATCTCACTATTTGTGGAAAAGTTGTCATAATTTGCTGGACTGCATCTTGGCATATAAAGATGTTGTCACCACCGACACTCAAAGATGCATCTTATCTGGTACCTCAGCAAGTATTTGGGGTTGCATGCATTTCTGCTTCATCACATTGCCACTTTTCTATCTAGCTAGACATTGTCTTTTCTGTCTAGACCAATGCAATCTTTCTGAAGATGACACTGTAGAGAGATGAAAATGAAGGCATTCAAAGCCTAACTTTGAGATTCATGAAAACCAAACGTCTCAAAGTTGTATCACCAAAAAAAACCTTTGGATTTGATAGCACCTGATTCTGAAGACATAATGAACTATAAAGTTCCTATTATAGATATGAGCTATAAATATAAACATTTCACACATTTGAAAATAATACTAAGCCAATCACACTCTGCTGAATTTCTTCAGAGATATGAATGGATATGTTCTTCTGCACACCTGAATCCCAGCAAAAAAAAAATAATTAGCAAGACGCAACAATTTCAGCAGAGTTGAATGAAAAATATTAGCAGGACAGATCTGTATTAATTCTTTTTTTTTTTTACAGTAGTCAAATATTTAGTAGGGAATCAGCATTTAACATTTGGCTTAAGAATTCATGGATAAATTATTTGGTGATTATTCTGAAATTGCCCTACTAACTACACTTGGTCTGTGTCTTGGAATGAGCATATACAAATCCAGACAATCAAAATAGAACTGTTACAATTCTTGAGAAATCTAAACCCTGTCCCTTGTCAAAAATAAAACTGAAAAATCAAATTGTATTGAATTTTGGATTTTGTAATATCTCAGTTTTAATATTGTGACTTCCTTGCAAGAGTTGATCAATTTAAAAAAAATAAAAAACAAAAAACAACCAAAGAAATAACAAACACAGAAAAAAATAGCACTCTGGCATTCTTATAATCATGCTGTCTACAATGACAGTACTAATTAAAAAAAAAATTATCAGCTTTTTTAACATGTCAGGCCTTATTCCTGGCACTATTATCTCCATTTTTCCTCACCCTCCACTTTCTCCCCCCTCATGAGATTGCTTAGAAAAATAACTCACACATTAAATAGAAAAATGTTACCTTCTTTTCCTTATCTTTAATAAAAAGAGTAAGTTCTTCCATCCACAGTTCCTGAGTCCAGAAAGTTTTAGTTTTCGTCCTTGAAAATTTTGTATTCTCAATGGTCTGACTTCTATCACCATCCTAAACTTCTATTACTTCAGTCTGTTGTTAAACACGGCCTCGCTTAGTAAGGATCCCCTACACCAGCAGTCATCTCTTCATGTACTGCACTCTGGGTAACAAAACATGCTTGTGAAGATACTCTTGTAAAACTAACTAAAAAAAATCCCCAAGACACACTCACACTTGTAAATCTGAAGTGCCTCTTTGTAAAGGAAACTATTTCCTGAGATGATTCATTCAGCCCGCATCAGGTGCTTTTCAGGCAGGGTTTCCCTATTCCCAGCACCTCTGTACTTCCCTCTAAATTCTGAGGGGATTGATGGAAGGAGTACTTTCACAGAAATAACATGAGAGACTAAAAAGCTAATCCTTCCTCTCTAATGTTAACCTTAAAAAGAAAAAAAACTACTTTATAGAATAAATAGCATGTGTTAAGTACATTCAAAATTTGGGGCTTTCTGAGCTTTTCTTAACTTCTACCACTGTGAAAATACAATAAACAGACTGTTGCAGCAATACTGAATTAGGTTTATTCATTTAGAAAGTACTTCAGAATTATTATTATTCAGAAAATACTTGCCACTTGAAAAAGTCTGTTTCATCAATGACAAACTCCAGTTTTTCACTTCTGTTTTAATAACCTTACTGACACCATTATGTTTACAGGTAACAGGGACATGAACGTTGATAAAGAAAAGCAGAAGCTCACCTGAATCATTCCTTGAGCTTGCACATTTTGGAAGGAAGAGTACAGATCCCCACCTCATCCTTCATATTTTGGTGGGATGAGTAAGAATTACAACTACAGAAAAGCACCATAACGTAAGTGTCTAAATTCACACTGCAATCTATGATTTGTCAGAATAACTCACTAGTAATTCAGCTTCCCCCTGGTTCAAGCCTTTGGAATGGACGCTGGTTTTTTCCAGCATGGAGAGAACAGAAGGTTATGTATATTATGACAAGATAAAAGTAATAAACGCAGTGGAAAAGTATGGACGTAAAAGCACTTTTACAGTTTTTCTGATAACTGGAAACAATTTGGGGTTTTTTTAAAACTTCCAATAAAAAAAATTAGCATTTAATTGCCACAGTAATGAATAAAACTGCATTTATTATTAGTCAAGTATTTGGAAGATTTTTAAGTGCTGATTAAAAAGTCTAATTTGAATTTTAATTTTAATCACAATTTTTGAACTTTTCAAATTTTCCTGTCGAATGTTTGCATCCGGATAAATGAAAGTTAAACAAAAACCACACTTCTCTGATTTGCATAGTTGATGAAAATTGCATAGCTTATTTTCAGTTATCTTCCTTAAAAATGCAAATAATAATAAAAAAATTATAGTAACTATTTTTTCAGGAACACATAGTACAACAGTGTAAATTGATATAAATGTATATACTAAGTTTAATTCCATGAACTAGGAATAAGGCAGGAAGTATGCTCCTACCTCTTATTTGGAGTAACTTATAGTACAAATATTACAGATATATATCCATTATATTATCTCATCAGGCTAAGTTCATGCCATACTGAAAAATATACAAGCCAGTTTTCTAAATATAATGCAAAATTCTTTGGAATGTATGGTTTTGTTTTGTTTTTTTTTCCCTTTTTCTCCCTTTTCTGAATATCTAGATGTAGATTGAAAGATTAAGGGATTTTTTCCATTTTATAAAGAAGATATCGGATCCCCTTTAAGAAATTTGAGAAATAATATCTATTTTAAATTAACATCATTCAAATATTTTTGCTGCTAGTTGCAATAATTGCCAATACCTTAGTATTGGAATATCCAGTTAGTTTCCTGATCAGTGTAGCTTTTATCCATTTACCTGGGTGAAATGTATTAGTATCTTAAATGTTACTGCAATATAACAAGAGTGATATTCTTGAACAGCCAAAAATTTTGTTGCAACTCATTGGAGACAAACAGAAATAGTTGCTTGACACAAAGACCAGGAAATACTGTAAATCACACATAGGGCATCTATATATTCTGTAACATGAGAACCAAACCTCTCCCAACTTATAATCAGTCACAATGTACGAAACAGGACGAGCAGGAAAATATACATTGTTAGAATAGAAATATCACAATGTACAGGTTGGCAAAGTTTTGCTATCAAAATTAAAGAGTGTAGTAAAAAACCACTACCACATTCCATGGCATCTCAGCTATACTTATGCTCATATAAAGGAATGGAAAACCAGGTATTTATTTTGTCTTCATGAAAAAAACAAGTTTCTTGTGGAAAACAGAATTTTTGTAGCCACTTTTCTTGAAAAAAACATCAAGGGAGGATGTGTGTTCTTTCTTCTTGTTCTTTTGTTGTGTTGTCGTTTGATTGATCGATTGATTGATTGATTGATTTTTATCCAAAACCCCTCACACTGTAGTGGAGGTTTGGACTCTTCTCACAGGGACAAAAAACCTACTCGCTAGTATTCTCCCTGGTTTTTGTTTATCTCCTGTTAGCACGTGCTCTGATCTTTACCTTTTCATGAATCTGATTAAATAATTTTTCTTCAGTTCACCTACCTTCATTTACTTTCAACTTTAAAACTTGCTAAATTGAATGATGCTGGTCAAGGTATATTCCATAGATTTTAGCAGTGTTTAACAAAGAGTTTATTTTTATCATCTTTTCTATTATTATTAATGCATTTTAAGATGTATGTTTTAGATAAGCTAGTTTAGAGGTCTTTAGAAATATCTCGATGTGTTCGACATAGAAATCTTCAGTGGTCACATCTTTGGATAGTTCGGGTACAGATGACTCACTTTATCCACTATAATTCTATAGCTCTGCCAATTTTATTTGATATCTAGCTCCAGAATGCCAAGGTAATATGGCTGTTGCTAATGCCTGCAAACACTTTCCTGTCTTTTTCTGACAAATTGCTGGAAAAATATGTCCATGTCCCAGCCAGCAATGGTGCTCACTTGTTCTCCGTCCAAAGGTTCATTTGGCTTATTATTTCAAACCAGGCATAATAAAATTTCCAAGATGATTTTTCTTCAAAGCTTACTCCTCTCTGACTTGGTCAATTTAACAAATCACCTGTGTAAGCATTTGTCTTGTGTTACCACAGCAAGAAAAGCGATGCTGGATTCTACACTCACAGAGAGAATTGTCATTCTTTTCCATACCAGGCTTTTTATTCATTGCTGAGGATAGAATTATGTTGTTAAGGATAAAGTGTGTTATTGATGTTATAGTTACAATTCTTTCACACGCATCCACTTTGCTAGTTAAACTAAGCTGAAAAATTTCTGTTCATCCACATCCCTTAGAAGAGTGCTGCATATTACGACACCAAAGAAGATAAATGCTACTAAATTATGTTTTTAAGTTAACTAGGTGATTTGTAGCTTCTGTACCCAAACTTTGTCATCCCCTCCATGTGCTCACTTACTCCATGCTACCATTTGAAGTCTACAACCAGCAATCCCATGTTAGATTATGTACCAAAGCAGGCATACACCTCCAGAAATATACCTATGGGTAGGCTTCAAAACAGCAGATTAAATGGTAATGAAAGCTTTTCCTATCACATTTCTATCAGATTCTCTTTAGATTTCTAAGTGAACCTCGAGGCTTTCCTTTCAAGGGCAATCATACACAAACTGAATTGTAAAAGGGCTGCCATTTACAAAATTAGTTTTATCCGCCTTAAATTTTCCATTCTTTACAACAGTCCATTGCCATTACACGTGCGTTTGGCTTTCACAACAGCTGTACAGACCTTTTATAAGAGGGTTTTTTAAAATGTCCTTTTTCCATTAACTCGTAGTTCTTTAAGGCAAAAAGCTTGTTTACTTCTCTACCATAGTAATTAAAATTATAGTAATTCCTACTGTGGGTGAAAAAATGTTCAAAGTTTCCACATACTTCCTGGGCAACCTTGTATCACTTTCAAAAATACCGAAGTCTGCAAGTGCTATCCAAATGAATTTGTTTGGGAAAACTTTGTTGGTTTGTTCTTTTAAGAATTAAAATAAAGTATATAGCAGCCTTTTTAATAAAAAGTTATTGATGTCTGTATCAGTTAATCTATTGAAATATATCTAAATCTAAGATCAGTAGGCAAATTCTACAATTAATCTGATGAAATTTTCAAAAACTTCTCCTCCTTTTATTAATTGCAAATATATTTTATTCAGAAAAGGCAGCATAGGCTCCAGACCTGTTCAAGTGTTTCTAAGTGTATTTATTTCCTTGAGATGGCCATATTAATAATTTATCTTAATCCTAGTGACATTTTCTGTTAAAGTAAAGCCTTTGCTTTGCAGCTTTGGAGGGTGTTAGTACAATTTAGTTTATTTTAGCTGTTTTCAGGGTTCCTAGCGAATCTGAGGATTCCATATTTGAAAAACCTTAGGACATATTAGATTTGCAAACAATAAAAACTGAAAAAAAAAATTCTCATCTATTCTTGAAAGTAGAGCCTTAAAAAATGCTATGAGACAGATTGCAGTGTTGAACAGATAAAAGTATTTTTCTGAAAAAATATGAAATTAAATTTAAAAAAAAAGGTTATGTAAAGGAAGACTTGACATGTATAATCCATTACAGATATAGCAGTCATATGGTTAGATACCTGCACAACTCATAAAATAGGTCCCTAAGGATGAGTATTTAACAATTATGTTATACTTTGAAATAGGTAATTCCTACTTACACTTTTTATACACTCATACTTCTCCCATGTAAGGTGGATTAACACAAATTAATTTTCACACTAATCTATCTATCACACCAGAATGTCTCATTAACCTTTTCCAGCTTCAGACAATTTACAAAACTAGTAAAAGCATTGCCATAGTAATTATATTGGATTTTACAGTATAAGGTGCTAATATGGCAATTTCGCCTACAGAAATTTATGACAAGCATTTTAACCAAGAATAAAAATATTCACTAAAGAAATTATGATAAATTAGAATATTTTACCAGTGAAAATTTAATTTGAGTGGAATACCCTGAATATAATTTCAAATGTGTTTGTAAGGAGCAACTTTGTAGTCAGTGTTCACACAGAAATGTGAAGACAGTATAGCTGTTTTGCACAAAATTGTAGCTTTTCCAATGTCTTCATTGTAGTCATCTAGTTCAAAATATTTTGCACTAAAAAAAAAGCAATTTCTGATATATGACATTAATGAAATTTTAATTCTCAGAGTTCCTAGCAAGGAAGTATCACCTTTGTATTGGAGTTAAAATGAAAATTACGTACAAGTGTCATTTGAAGTCAATGAAGCATCTAAATTCTTGACTCTAGCTTTTCTACTGCTTCTTACTTTTCTTTCAAAAAGGCTGGCACAAATGTAGAACAGAAACAGGAGGCATCAGAACTTTTCACTGGCATTAATTTGCTGCATAAGTCAATTAACCAATTTGAGCTAAAATAACAATATGAACCAAAAGAATAGAAAAGACTGTTAGCAGATAGGGTGATGATTAAGTCATTAACCCTCTTGGATAGAAAGAAAAAGCTAAATATTGATTTTCGAACATTGACGGCTTAGTTGGATGTTAGGTGTGAGGAAATATATAGTATGTCAGAAAACTAATACATCTGCTGAGTCTGTGATTTGTAATTTTTTAATCCTTTTTAGATTTATGACTCCAGAGTCAACTTCTGAAGGTAATTTGTTGGTTTCCCTTAGGAGTTGGGACTAAGGTAATGGACAAAGAGTGGTTTGGTAAGGAATGTTACTGATTACAAAATGCTTTTTTTTTTTTTCCTTTACTTATCTTGAGTAAGTGTTTTCTGCTACTTCACAGTTGAATGTTTTTGCTCACAGAATTTGTGGTACAACATTTGGGTAAAATTAATTTCATTCTGTTTGGGTGTAGGCTATCTGTTCACGATGTTTGCCATTTATTGCGCTGTTACTGGAGATTAATTGATAATATTAAATATGGTATTTTGGCAAGAACTCTTGCCATGTCAGAAAGCACAGATAACAGAAGACTAGAGAGTGGGAACTAATTTCTAAGGTAAAGTCTTCTACCATTGATTAAAAGAGCCTAAATATTTTCCATACAGATTTCAATAAACAGGGATTATGACAATGACACATATTTAATCAGTTTATATCTGAAATATAATTTAATAACTTCATGTACTTTCCTACTAACAGTTTGTAGCATATGATTTAGCTTGTATAAAGCCAAGCATTGCAATTTTTAAAAAAAATTCTTTAACAATTCAGATCTAAATTATCAGCAGTTAAAATTCCCTTCCCCTTGGCTATTATGCTTACCATGAGCACAAAGATTTTATTTGCTTTATCATTTTTAAAATGCAGATAGCCATGATAAGCATATGCTATGAGCTTACCTTACTTGAGATTAGACCAACTTTTTATCACTCTCTCAATTGTGATCCCAGTTACCTCTGTGATCTTCATTAGTCTTTATTAATTTTTTAAACCTGTGTGTTCAATGACTGAGCATACATTTCAGTCTAAAATCTACTCAGGGCTTTGGTGACACAATCAGGGAATAAAACAGAAAAGAAGAAAAGACTGCTTAGGAGATTAGAGAGTTAAAGACTTACCCTTAAGTCCACATTAATAGTTCAACCAGGAATGTAAATGAAGGACATGAAAAATTAATGCAACACTGGAACAGAACAACACTATGGGACACAACAGAGAAATAGCTTAACTATGTATGAAAAAAATAATATCGATGGGGTTTTACTATCAGATGAAGAAACCCCCAAGTCCTATCATACTGTATTACACTCACAGTGATTTAAATAATTTTATAAAAAGTCTAAGACTTAAATATTCCTTAAAGACCTGGAATGGCTAATATCCCTACAATCCAGAAGGTCAGGTTCCACTGCCAAAGGATTTTAAATTTTCCACATTTCCACATTTTCCCTTACCGTTTTTAAACTCTTCTTTCCAAATTGTCATGAAAAGTCATGGTGGTACTGGTAACATTTAAACACATGTTGTAGATATGAAGGGACATATGGTGACCATCTGTCATCCAGCAGTCATCTAAAGAATGCCTTGGAAACAAGAAAAAGGTGGTGTGGGTTTTTTTGAAAAAGAAATGGTATACCTTCCTAAGAGCTCAAAAAGTGCCAAAATAATAAAAGGAAAAATAAATGAACAGAAATACTGCTGTTTACTTTAAGAATTCCTATGAAATATATGAAATATATATGAAATTATACAGTACAAGGTAATAAATTTGTAGGATAAAATAGTAAATTAAAGTTTTAGCAGATGGGCATCTGCTACAGCACTCTTTTCAGCTCCAGCCAGTCTCTGCATCCTTCAGCTAAACTCCAGTTTTCAAAATTGTGTGTTGCTTTATGTTGATACCCATTACATTTGTTTCTCACACCATTAAACACAATGTTAAGACAATAAGCACATCCTATAAGCATTGCAACCTATTATCATCTACACAAAAGTAACTTCTTGAAGGTTTGGTACATTTTCAGATTGCTGTCAACTTGAACAATATTATATAGCATCATGTGGTTGTATTGCACATGTAAGATATCTGAGAATGGAGTAAAAGATATTTTCAGTTAAAAGAGGAAGAAAAACAGGTTTGGTGCCGTGCAGTACTTGTGTTTGCCATCAAGAAAAGATATTGCTAAATTTAACACCTTTGAAAATGGGAGAACAAAACCTCGTATGTCAAGTCCTTTACTAATGAGTGTAGCAATCCTTAAAAATATCTCAGGGAGCAAATAACAAAATAGCATATTCAGACAAATTTTCTAGAGGACAATTATTTTCCCTCCTCCTTTTTCACCCCCTCTTTTTCCTTCTTAGAAATCAAATATTAGGCTGGGCAATTTTACTCAATGAAAGAAGATATACAAGAGCTTACAAAGATACATTTACTGGTAATATTGTAATGACAGGGGGTAAAAAAAAGTCACAGCATCTGTTTTTTTTAAAGATCTAACCTGAAGAGAAGAGAATGTCATGTTAAAGTAAGGAAATTAAATATACTTCAGTCTTTACTCTGTTTTGTCTATTTTTCCCTGTTTAAATGTTGTAAAGCAGTTCAACTTCCTTAGGACCAGAATTGTTCTGCTGTGAAAAAATTCTCCACTGCACTGAGAGAAATAAAGTAATGCATTCCAAAAAACTTCAATAGCAAAAAGCATTTGAAATAAGGTTTAATTTCCCTGTACTGTATTTAAACTGAATAGAAGCATGTTTATAATCCCCAGCTATGCTGCCTCTTGAGGCTGCAGCACACATTTCAGATCCTCCCTTATACTAATCTTGTACAGACTGACATTTTGCAGCAGAAGCTGATTGCATAACTTTGTAGGACTCTTATTAATGCTACACTATCCTCACGTAATTCCTTGGGTCAAAAAACTGCTTAGAAGTTAGTGTGCTTAATTCTTTTCCTTTCTTTATCCATTTGGGAAATGATTCCTGTAGTTGGTCACCACTTACAGTGCTATGTAAACTTTACTCTCTCTCTAATTTGGTGCTCAGAGCCCACAGAGAGTATTTGTTTTATGGCTGTATTTGTATTTGAAAAAAACAATACCTGGGAAAATACTATTATATGGTAAATATGGCACCTTCATCCATCATTCTACAAGAGAGGTAAACAAATTCTTTTAGAGATGGCATCCATAGATACTGCTTATCCATGTAAAAATGTGCACAGCCAGTATCAGAATTTATTCCACTGCACCACATCTAATACAAATGCTCATTTCAACCATCACAAGGGTTTTTCTTCAAAACAGCATAAAATCCAATGTGCTAAGAAACAAGCAGTGTAGTGAAAGCAAATGAACTGTTAAAATGCACAGACAATTATTGCTTCAGGCTAAAAGGGAGATCATTGGCCAGATACTTGAAGGGAAGCACACTTTGTGATTACTCACTGCACACTTTGACTATTCAGATGTCTAAAGCTAACAGTCTCTGAACCATATTTAAATGGGGATTCAAAGTCTGCCTTTGCACAGGAAAGCAAGCTGGGAAAAAGCTGAACACCTTCACCACACTTGTAATTTCCGCAGGTAATAAACAAACAAACCAACCAGAAAACACATGATTTCTCACTTTCACCTAATATCACTTTCATCTGAGTTTAATGTACAGTTGTGTTTAAGAATTCTTATCCCCCACCCAAATATGCTTCTCAAACAACTGACAGATAGAACTTTCTAATGTTAGACATAACTCTAAACAAAACCCTTGTGTCCAAATGCTTGTTCTAAATTTGTTAAATGTGCTGAGGCAACTGTTCTGCATCCTCTTCTAGGGTAATTCTTAAACACAAAATATAAATGAAGTTGAAATACTTCACTTAGAAATACTTCATTTAGAAGGGCCAGCCAATGCATAGAATGCAAAATAGATTATGCATACAGTTAATTTCTGTAATAATTCACCTTCATGGGAGGTGAGTGTTTAACAATAAATGTATATAAATAGATGCCATCTTTTAAAATTATCTCTATGTATGTTATGCATGAGTTAAAATTTCCTAAATACAAACACAGTTATCTCAAATGTTTACATCAGGTATGTTGTGTATCAAAAGTATTTTATATTAAGAAAGAAGAGTATGGGAAGGAAAATGGGCCATGGATCTACCTAAAATGGGATCTACTTTAAACCATCTACCTGATTCAGATGATGTGAGTTTTTACTAAAGCCTTCAAGAGCAAATAAATTTTCTGAAACCTAGAAATCCAGGCTCTGAAATTCAAGGGTGTTTTGAAATTAATTAGATCAGCTTGAAGTGAAAGGAGATGACTGGTAGCAATTAGCAGATATTTCTGGTAGCTCAAGACACAACAAGAATTGTACTTTCTAATTAACATTTCTGAGCTTTTTTTCTTGGATTATTTCCCACCAGCACAGCTTTCTCATAAATCTGAAACCAATTTGCAAATGTCACTAATTTAAAAACATACTTTTATTACAATGACATCTTTACTATGAAAAATGTGATGAAAAATACTCACGTTCCTAGAGTTTCATTCACTATCTGTACAGAATGCTAGGCTTTTATTACAAATTTATTTCTTCTGCTTCTCAAGTGCTCTTTGACTCTTGTTTTGGTAAATTTGTCTAGAACTGTGTTCTAGTGAAGAAACAAATCTAAATCTTGTAATAGATAGACAGATGATACTAGTTATGTTTTGAAATATATTGTAACAACACACTATTGTACTCTGTGTAAAGTGATTTTCTGTACTTCTTTGATCCTATTAGATGAAATTATATTAGACACTTACTTAGAGATATTCACACAGTGGTTTTCACTGATAAATGGTTGGAATCCATGGGAAAAAAACCCCCACCATTACACAGAAGCATAGTAGGGTTGATAGACATTTCATCAGTTTAAACATATATATTGTAATAGCACACAGCATTATTTTGAAAGAGTAGAAACAAGACATCATGTTTTCAGTCCTAGAGTCCTAGTGTTGGGGTTTTTTTATTATAATGGTGTTTTCACCTGCAGAGTGTTTTGCATAGAACAAATTATGTTCAGTTACTTTGGTTTTTAAGCTGTATTTGTGAAGGAAATACTTGTGTTAATTTTGAAGACCTTTGCCTACATCTTTCCTGATGGCCACCACAGGCCCCATCTGGGAGCACAGACCATGGTCTGTAGCTGTGCATTTGGGCTGAGCAGGAAAGCTGAGAGGGCACAAAGAATTGTACTTGTCTGTCCTCTCATTCAGCTTTTTCCTGACCTTCCACTGCTCACAGACAGCACCAGTACAGGTCACTGACAAACATTGGTGGTCACCAAGGAATTGAAAAGATGAGATGGTAACAGTCTCTGGCTTTGCAATAATATACAAAGCAAGACCAAAGAGAAGAGGGCCACTGTGAATTCTGGAACGTGGTATGGGACTTGCTCAGAGAGCTTCCTGTGGTGTACTTTCCTGCATCACCTACTGTGCGAGTTCCCAGCTCCCTTGATGAATTGTGCAAATAAGAGACATGAGAACACACCACGGACTCCTCCAAAGGGATACTTCACAGAAAATTGCTCATTTGATAATAACTTTTTGGTGCTGGGGAAACCTTGAATTTCATTCCCATCTCAAACAAATGATCACAAACCTCCAAGGTCACAAAATAGGTTGAGAATATTGCCTGCCGTTAGCTAACTGCAGGCAGCAGAATTTCAGGTTTCCCAGAATCATTAGCCATCGAGTTTCTCAAACAATGCAAGAGTGAGGGGTGAAAAATGAGGCTGGACTTTAATTACTTGTTTTGAGGATTTATACCACATGGGAAATGTCTATTTAGTTCCTGAATGCAGTTGCACTTTGAACAGGGCAGAGGAAGAGAGAGAAGAGAATGGAAGATGTTCCTGTCAATACAAAGAGTTAACAGGAGATGGAGAACAAATGAGAAGGAAGAAGTAAAGCCTACCTCCAGAGGAGCTGAGCTGCTGAGCTGCTGCCAGTTCATGAGGTTGTTAACTCCCAAGTCAAACCAGCATTGTGTCCTCATAGCCTTTAAGGAACGGGGGAAATGGTGAGTCTGACAGTCAACTTTCAACTGTTTCTTATTGTTTCAGTTTAGAGACAAGTTTGGGAGAAAACACTCTGGAATGAGTGCTTCCTCTAAAAAGCATTCCAAACAGGTTTCAGCCAATAGGAAATGAATACTATTGGATGAAAGTGAAAAAACCCCAACCATTTATTGATGAACAGAATGCCCACATAGCATGGATAAAAGGTAAACCAATGCTTGCTATTGAACTTTCAAACCATATATAACAAGACAAACAAACAAACAGCAACAGCGTCAGCATCCCCAAGCAGAGCAGCGGCGCAGCGCAGCCTCTCGGGGCCGCAGGCCCTTTCCCCTTGGGTGCAGTTCCGCTCACGGCCAGCAGGGGCGCTGGTGGCTCCCGGCCGGGCAGGGCGGGTGCGGTGACTCCCCCGCCCTGCAGGGGGCGCTGTGCCGCCGGCTCCACCCCCTCTCCCTCACGCCCTCATGGCGGCTCCGGCAGCAGGGACAGCGAGGAGGAGGCTCCGTTTCCAAAACCCGTGGGGAGCAGCCGGTCTCAGTGCCACTCCAGATGGTGAGCTGGACTGCAGCAGTAGCCTCAGAGCAGCAGAGGTGACCAGACCCCAGGGGTGGGGTGGGTGACCAGACCCACAGGGGTGGCGAATCAAAGTGCGGCAGAAACCCCAAAGCGATGGCAGAAAATAGCGAGGGCTGGGCGGGGGATCACCCCTTTGCACAGCTCACCAGAGACAGCTGCTCCCGAGGTTGGGCTGCTGTGCAGAGGGAATGCCCCAGCTGGGAGGGCTCCCAGCTCCCAGGTCTCGGCACAGCACACTCTGGCTCTGGGCTCCCAAGTGGCAGAGGAGCAGAGAAGCAAGCCGGTAGGCCCTGGTCACAGTGCCTAATGTAGGAAAAAACACAAGAGGAGAAACAAAAAAAGGACAAAAACCACATGGCAACAGGACCTCAGGTCAAGACCCGCCGTGCCTCGTGGCAGGTATGTTGATCACCCCACCAGAAGGAAGAGCAGCCCCCTCCTCCCACAGGATCCCAGGCTGCCCTTCGTCCATTGCAATATTCCAGACCTGGGGCGGGGTGGGGGGGCAGTGGTACTTCCAGACACAAAACAAAAACAAAATGGTTATGGGATACGAACAACCCGCAAGACACTCATTAAGAAATGAACCATAGAATCACTGCATAAACTGAGTGGAAAGGGATCCATCAGGACCATTGATCCCAACTCCTGACCCTGCACAGGACCATCCCCGAGAGTTACACCCTGTGCCTGAGAGCATTGTCCAAACACTTCTTGAACTCTGTCAGGCTCGGTGCTGTGACAACTCTCCTGGGGTGCCTGTTCCATGCCAAACTACCCTCTGGGTGAAGAACTCTTTTCTGATACCCAACCTAAACCTCTCCTGACTCAGCTTTATACCTTTTCCTTGAGTGTTGTCACTGGTCAGGAGAGTGAAGAGATTGGCAGCTCTCTGCTTCCCCTTGTGAGGATAGTGAAGACCTCACTGAGGTCTCTGATCAGTCTCCTCCAGGCTGAACAAAGTGACCTCCTCATAAGGCTTCCTCACTTCACCATCCTCCTTGGGACAATCTCTTATAGCTTAATGTCTTTTTGATATTGTGGTGACTAAACTTCACACAGGACTCAAGGAGACAATCACGTCTTTTCAAGGAAGTTTTTTTTCATAAGATATGCCATGATGTGTACATTTTGGTGAGGCCTGTTGTAAATGCTTTTTACATTATGACTATTTCACCAGTGTTTGTAGCTTTATTAAGCTACAAGAAGAGGTCAGGTGGCTTTTGGTTGTCATTATTGACAATAATAAGCATTCACTTCATCGAAGAATGAAAATAATGTAAACAATGAACAATGAGTTTCTGCTAAAAATACAATTCTTACTTGCTGTTTCTCTGTTATTACTTTCCCAAACTACAAACAACATCAGTCATTGAAGACAAACTGCTGTGCTATGACAGAAAATATATGCTTGCCTTACAGTCATGTTTTTCTTCTTTTATAATGGACATTATTCATAATGGAAATAATAAATCTTAATGACTGGTTTCAAGAAATTTGGCGTCAGACAAGTTCATATTTTATTCAATGTTTTAAGAATTGTTTTTCAGAAAAAAGTAGTATAGTAAATCAGACCCCAAGAAAATTTTTCATCCATATATAGATTCCCAGGCTGTTCAGGGATGATCATTGAGACCACGAAGTTTGATCTCACGTATGCCACAGGCTGCTGAATTTTTCCATTACCAAATTAAAAAGTGGAAGTATTGAGTATCTACAACTACGCCACTTAATCAAGCCAATGGTAAAACGATCTGATATATTTTTGTTTGGGGTTTATCCTGATATAATCCTGGGTTTTTTTAAATGTTGAAGCAAGACTAATTTAATTATGGAATTGTTATTATACAGTCATGCACTGTGATACCCCTATTCTCCTTTCCCCTTTTATTAACAATTATAACCATAATGTCAAAATGGAACTTGCTATCTGTTGCAAAAAAAAAGGGACCATCTTGCAGAAAAAACATAGGACTATTCTGTAGCAGTGTTGCAGGTGTGTTGACAGGATTTACTTATTGTTAGGACTGTGTAAGTACATAGTATTTTTGAAGTCAATGAATATATAAAATTAGAGAGCATATAAACTGTGTTTAGATTTTTCCCCAAAGGGCTTTTTAACCCAATGTGTTAATCCTTCTCTTCTACTCCTTGTGCTCATTATTGATCTGAACAGAGTATAAATGCCAGACTGCAAATTATATTTTTCTCATGAAAAGAACATTATTGATAGCCAGGGATAAATTATTATATTTCTTGTTGCATAAAATCACTGAAAAGAAAACAAAAATATGAAGTATATAGTAATCTAGTTAGCCACTGTTATGCCCTCAAACAAGAAGAGGAAAATGTAAGATGACTGAATTCTGCAGAAAGATTTTCTTAAAATTAGGGTAGTGTTAATAATCAAAGAGAGAGGAGAGGTAGAACTACCAAAACAACATCCCTCATATGTGCCTGACCTCTGTAAAATATTCACATCCTTAAATTAGCCTTAGGTTTCTTATGTATTAGGAGAGTTGGTCACCTCAAAAGAGTATTAGCAAGAATGAACATGGAGTTGCTGAACCCAATACAGCAGGATTTGTGATTGTTTAAACTGAATACCTCTTCAGCATGGTTATCCAGAGATGCCTTCCTAAACTTTTGGTTCAGAGCTGGAATTTGCTGCACCTGGAAGAGGCACAAGTGATTTTTATTCCAATGATCATCAGTTACACATATAAACATTTCCTTTTTAATCAAACATTTTTACAGTCAAAGCATTTAGAAGTCATTTGGAAATCACAGTTCAATTCTTTTTTCTAAGAGGATTTAAAACCTTTTGCCTTCTACAAACAGGCTGGGTTCTGGGGTTGAGATGACCTGGCTCATCCTCCTGAAACTCTTCCATGTTCCATTAAATGTCTGCTCATGCAGGGGTAGTGCTGCCAAGACTAACAGCAAGGTGCTCATCAGAGAATGCAGACTGCTGATCCCATCCAACCACACACAGCACATCTATGAAAAAGGTTCATAGAAATAACAAAGCAATCACATGTGAAAGACAAACAACAATTAACAGAAAATATTTATTTTGACTGTTCTGCTGAATGGTATGTTTTGGGTTCCTTTCATGATATAGGATAAATTGATAAATAAAATTCCAATTTGTTCAACTATTGACTTTTCATGAAGTTATATTCATAAATTATACTTTATATTTGATTTCATTAAGGTCGATTAAAAAAGACTTAGCTTTTGGGTAAGTACCAAACCACACAAAGTTTAAAATAAATAGAAATTGATAGAAAACTTATTTACTTCTCTAAACAAAACAAGGACTGACACTGATGCTAAGAAAGCTAAGCAGTGATTAAAACAGTACAGAAGTGGAATGTGAGGAAGAAAAAAAAGATAAAATTGAATTTTATTGTCTGTTCTCAAGATCATTTTATCTTTTTAGGTATCTTTGTTTCTGCAACCAATGTCTGGAAGTATTCCAGTTGCCTGAATGAGGATCAAGGTTCCAAAAAGAATTAAAATGCTTGAGAAAACAATTGGAACACAGCTTGCTACTTAGAAATTATAAAATCATTCACAATTCCTTTCTCATTTTTTTTGCCAGTTAATAAAGCAGACTAATAATTTAAAAACTAGTTACCACATGTTCCCTCTGAACACATTTATTCATCATGAACATTATTTGCCTAAAAAAATGATTAATAATATAATTTACTTTTCTGTGAAAATGAAATTTGCTCAGGGTTGGAAACAAACAACAGGCACCTTTGTACATGAGCCTGACAATTTAAGACCACTTGTGTGTACCTTTCTGTAAAAAGTGATTCACCAAATCCTTTCTTGCTTCACTTCAGTGATCTCTCACTTGATGGAAATTCTTCTGCTGAAACTAGCAGGAAATACTTGCCTGCAGCTTGTTGTGTGAGCAGATCTTCTATCTAAATAAAAGACCTTGATAAGCCATGGAAGTGTACCTTACAATACCTCTTGTACTGAGGAGTAATGCATCAGCACTGATAATCAGTTTTTAGTCCAAAATTATTATTACCAATGATCATGACAACTGTACGTAAAATCTTAATTTCAATTAGAAACAGCTATTAAACTGCCAACCTTTACAAAGACCACCATACCATTGTTACTTTGCAGAAATATAACCTTGTGACAACTAGGAAAAAAATCTCTCACCTTTATGTCTCATAATGAACATGATTCCATGATTCATGCATGTGTGCTGCTTGTTCTTTTTAGCAAGTTGTTAATACTAAAAAAAAAAAAAAANAAAAAAAAATTGAAGACAAAAAAAATCATCACTTACCATCATTTGCAAAAAAATCATCATTTGCAGATGCATTTTCAGCAGTATTTATATATCTCCTGAATATGAGACCTCTGTGGAAGATTTGAAATATTCTATATTAAACAAAAGTCCTGCAATGCTTGACAGTATTGAAAGCTTTTCAGATAGACTGCACACTATTCATAGGAGAGGCTTTTCCCCATCAAGAACTATGGAAAGCAACAATTAATTTTGAAAACAGGGAGCATACAACTCCTTGAATCAGCAAAGAAAATTTTAAAAAACCCAAAATAGTTAGCAGGCAGCCAAAACACTCCTGGTTTTTATCACCAGAAGAGCAGAGGGAGCCTGAGGGATTACTGGTGATCACATTCGGTTTCACAGAACAGCAGGGAATTTCACCCAGTTTTATGTTTAACAGGAAAACATTTTGTAGTTTGGAAATTCCTTGCTTAATTGGAGCTAACTTTTCCATGTCAAAATGACTGTAAGTGCTGGAGATGAAAGAGCAGGAACAGCTTCCTGGCAAGGGAACATACACAAAAATAACGTGGTTTGGCATTTTGGTTCTTTTGGTTTTGTTTCTTTTTATAAACATCAACTATGGATACAAAGCTGCTGGGCTTTGAGTCATGGAGTGGCATTTTAGAAAACACTTGTGCGACCTCCAATATTGAGGGGTTTTGCACAGAATCTGGCATCAAATACAATCTGCTCACATGCACAGCCTGCCCTTTAAATTTCCAGGAGGCAGAGGTAAAAACAAAAAAATCCTACCTTCATAAGTCCTGTTTAAGCCCCACTTTGGTGTGTCTTTTGGTTAGCTGGTTTTGATCACAAAAAATAGCTTTGAAGTAATGATACCTACATTTCAGTTAAGTAGAGATTATAAACAAGTGAATGATCCAGAAGTTGTTAGCTTGGGTTTTTTAATTAGATCCCCAAGACTTAAGTTTTCTGAGATGACCTATCCTAAGAGTAAAATAATGTTAATAGTTTTTGGTCTAATGGATCTGAATTCAGGAAGGATGCTTGAGTTGTAACCCTTATATAACTGAAGATTAAATTTTTCAAATTTTTTTTATCTTATTATAGGTATAAGAGAAATCATTATCAGTATATTCTTTAGAACTTAGAAAGGGCTCTGTTCCTTATGGAAATCCCTATGGTTGATTTTTAACAGGAAAAGAGAGAAGAAAAGAGCAGAAAACTACTGTGAAGTGCTATTAACAGGTATGTAGAGATTCAAGAGACACGACAAATGAAGAGCTGTCTTTCAAACCTTGCTTTGAGACATTCTAAATCTGCACTACATGCATCAAATTTTTTTCTATTCTGAAAAAACTCCACACACCGATTATGAATAAACCATGCTTAAAAGCAGTAAATTCTTGGAAGAATAATATTTTTAAATTATTGTTACAAATGGACAAAATAAAAACAACATAAACAAATAAGAAATGCCAGAAATTGCTTTAAGGAGTCTTTATAGTCCTGACATATGTAGGCTGAAGTTTTCTATCTTCCATAGAATATGGTTCATTTGTTTAATATGGAAATGGAAGAATTAAATATAGAAATGTAGAAACCATTAACTCACAACAAAATTAAATAAATTAGAAACACAGAAACTGATGCTTTCTGTCTTTAATGAATTTGAGTTCTTTTGTCTTCTTTTTTTCATGATATACCCTAGATAAAATATTAGCTTAATTCTGAATTTACCAGTTTTAAAGGTTTTCACTGGGGTCTTTTCACGAGCTAACCAGAATTTTTTGTCTTATTATCACTGCTGTATCTAAACCACCTTTGTAGCAAACTCCAAGGCAGTAAGCAAATTCCAGAAATTTATGTGTGTCTAACCACAGCAGCTCATAGGCTGTGCTCTTTCCGTAGGAGACTCTGTTCCACCACGCCGTGCGCTGTAAAGTGAAGCCAAAGAGCATCAACTTAATGAAGAGGAAAGATGATCACGGGCTAATCCTTCCCCCTTTCCCACTGCGGAACCATCAGCAGCCCCCTTGTAAAAGAAGAAGGAGCTGAAGTCAACACGGTAAGATGAGCGTACTGATACCTCTGGGTGACACTGTTCCGTAAATAATTTATGTCCCAGGCACGGCTCTGGGAGCTGTTCATCTTTCACAGAGCAGCAGCCAGAGCCCACATGGAGGCGGCACTCGCCGTCTCCAGAGCCACATGGCACAGCTGCCCCCCTGACACCGCCGAGAACAAAGCAAGGAGCCAGTCGGGCTGCCAGGGTTTTCCTGGCACGGGAAGGTGAAGAGGGCTGGGAGCCCTATTTAGACAAATGGATTCCCCAGTTCTGGCTCAGGTGCTGCACAGGCTGCCTTCTCTGCTCATGGCACAGTTGAGATGCCATGTTAGCTTTTCTCTTCATCACAATGAGGCGGTTGCTTATGTTAAGTCACATACAGATAGTTAAAAATCAATTGTCAGCTTCATTCTAAGAATATTGCTGAATCCATGACTCTACATTAAGTGTGTCTGGCCACAGACCTCTGGGGAAACTTTGCAGGTTTCATGTATTTTCATCTGGAAATGGAAATCACACCTGTAATAATTCACTGCAACAAATAACATTCAAAATAATATTCCCCAAAAAATATCCCTTCTCCTCTTTATTTTGTTCGGGGTGGTTTTTTGGGTTTCTTTGTTTGGTTGGTCAGTTGTATTAGTTTTGTTTTGCAGGACTGCTTTCATCACTTGTTAATAATAATCGCATAATGAAAGAAATTACCAGGTTGAAGGAACTGTGAAAATATGTTGTCAATCTTTAAGGGAAGGATTTTCAGGTACCAAGCATCTAAAAATCAGTAATAATTCAATAATACCTAATACTTATATTAATTTAGTGCCACTATATAATTATTGTGTAGATATTTACAAGAAAATATTTTTCCTAGTTGCATGCCATGCTGCAAAAAGCACAGAATTGGTATGCAATAAGGGTATGTTTCCAGGATGCAATGCTTGTACGTAAGAAGGAAATAGGTAGGATCATTACACTTCTGGCCTGGAAGAAGAATGGAGAATAGCTAATTCTTACACAGTAAGAATTCTTACACAGTAATTTCTAGGTTATGAGATCCTATTGAGTGTTTTGATGATACATATTACCGTCATGCTAATTTACAAAATAATATTAAGAAGTTGTGACAGAGCTAGTTAAAATTGTTGCAATTTTATGATCATTGTTTGGTGTAAAATGATAAGTCTTTATACTAAGGGTGATGAAAAAGCTGGAAATGGAGTGAGGAAAAAAAGCAAACATGAAAATACTCTAACTGGATAGAAAAAAGTTATTAAATTGTGTGACAGTATGAGAGTACTGGCTTAATGAAGTACAGCAAGTTTGCAATTATCTCTTGCCTACAAGAGCACCTTCATTTATGTTATCAAAAAAGTGTATTATTTTTGAGCTTAAATTCAGAAATACAATGTTAAAGAAAGAAAGTGACCTTTATAAAACAGGAACAGGTTGGGGATAGCAAGGAAATATTCTTTAATATAGTGCTCTTCTGTTCCTTACATTTAAAAATCTGAATTTCACCTACTTAAAGAAACCTATGAAAGGATTTTTCTTTAAGTCATCCCCCCGAACATAATTAGAAATTGAACTGGAAATCATATAATTAAAACACTCTTAATTAGACCCCCTCATGATGAAATCAGAGGACTGAACACACATTAGCTAGTCCTTACCAAGGTGCAGACTGGAACACAAGATCTAAAAACCACACCTTTTTCTTGTTGTCAATGCCTGTTTTGGAGAACTGCTACAATTCTTGAAACAACATTTCATGATATATATATTTTTAAATGATACTAGATTAACATTTACGTCTTGTGAAATTGTGGGACCTGCATACATCCTCTCACTTAAAAAGATATTCACTGACTTCTGGTTTTATGTTTATTTCCATTTATGTATCACTGAAATTTAAAAAAAGAAAAAAAAATGGCAGTATGTGTTTAAAGGTACCAAACTTTCAAGTGATGTAGGTATGAACAGCAATTGTACATATAAAATCAAAAGTGATATTCAGCATCTGATTCTTCTCATATCAGCAGACTTATTCTAAAAACTACTAATGTGCAAAGATGATGACTTTCCCTCTATTAATTTGGAAAATAAAATTCTGAGTTAGATATTTTCACCTTAAATGGCTTCCATTAAGACTCAAAGGATGCTTAAAATCTATTAATAAAACCAAAATTATTTAGGCAAAGCTGATTACCTAATATAAGCATTATGCTCAATAGACCCTACCTGAGTTCACAACAGGTGTGATTTTTATACCAGAACAAAGTTTCAGCTGTACTTTAAATCAAATTTCTGGTTATCCATATCTCCTTCTCTGATACTTTGTGCTATAACTTTTAGTCCCTTCCCTTCCCTTCCCTTCCCTTCCCTTCCCTTCCCTTCCCTTCCCTTCCCTTCCCTACATTGCCACTCTTGGAGTGCTTATCAATGGGGACCCCTCCTATTTTAAAATGTAATTATTTAAAGTAAAAATATCAAACACCAATCTATTTTTCAGGATGAGAAGTATAAAGGGAAATTAATATACTCATTAAACTTCTTCATTCAATGATGGACAGACAGAACTCTGATTGATGATGAGGGAATAGTCCTTGCAAGATTCCTGTGGAGTAAAATCGACAGGGACAATTAATGCATGCAGGAGATTATATAAAAGAAATGGGATGGTGAACTTCTACGTAAATATATATTTAAAGAATTAGATAATGTAGTATTGCTATATATTTTATCAGGTCTTGATTAACAAATAATAAAAATATATTAAGCCTTTTAATGTTTTCAAAATCCACTAAAAATATGTATAAAATAATAGATCTAACCAGAATAAAAACACTGAGATAAAACAAATCTGAAATTAAATTACAACTTGACATTTTTATTTATTCAGTTAATTTGTCTCTGTAAGGAGACATTATTCTAATTTGCAGTTTTGCATATTTCAGGAGCAATTTGCACTAACATTTCAAAAACCATTTTTAACCAAATATTAAAATGTATTCACCATAAGCAACTATAACCAAGTTACCACAGTCATAACATTTTTTGCTAAGAACTTATCTCGTTACAATAAACTGTTATGCTGAAACCAGAGTATTTAATGTATTTGAATAATTTCATTTAGAACCAGATATCCAAAATAAATAAATAAAATAAAATAGAAAGAAAGAGGCAGATTTGTTGGACCTCAAGTCAATATTTCCAAACTCTTTCCCTGAAAAGCACTTTCATAAGGATCATTTTTGCAGCCTCAGGTTTTACTCCTGTTAGAACTGAGGATTATTTTTTTAAGTGTTTATTTCCTTTCCAAGTGGAACATGATGATCCAGCCATACAGCTTATGAGCTCACTTTCCATGGAGTGGTGATTCAACGGAACTGCTACTGTATGTTTGCATGCCAAATGCACAACAGTAAAATTTATTGCTAGATGCTGAGATTGTTTTTTACTTGAAAGTTTTATTCAATCTTTTTGAATGTCTTGGTTACTTGGAGATGGGACATTTTGCCAACTTCATGAAGCTCAAAAAACTTCATATAGATCCATAAAATGTGGTTTTATGGCCATCTATTTAAAAAAAATAATGCTTTAGAATAAAACAAGAAGAGTTACTTAATCCATCAAAAGGACAAATTAATTAATTATTATGCATCAGATCATTTTGTCCAAAGAACATTGAACAGATTTAGAACTGTAGTAAACACATTCAGGTCAGGCAGTAAACAGCATGATCCTGGTTTAAGTGAACTCTGAAGCTGCTGCATTTTCAGTTAAACATGATTTATATCAAAGGAAAAGCAGCTCTCACCTAATTATGGTCACTTCTAAGCCCTCGATGTCTCCAGCCTTGGTTGGTTGGTTGGTTGTCCTACACCTGCACTATCAAAAAGCTTTTCTCTAAATAATACTGTCTGCTAAATTAACTTTATCCTTATCACTGGCCAGAGAACACATCTTCCATCATGAATATTCCTATGCATTATCCAATTCACAAGCATCATAAATCCCTACCAGTCGCTGGACATGAAAAGACCAGTTATAAAATGCCCTATTAAGTGGACCTCATAGAATGGTGTCTTAGGCAAGTATCTCAACTTAATTAAAGAACATGTCAGAACAAAGACTTTTATTAGCTGACAACTTCTTGCACTTAGTGATGTGCTTTTGCTGTGTCTTTTGAAACAATGTTGCCCTCTAGCTTTCAAGGAATGAAAATAAAACAGAATAATTTTAAAAAACACATTATGTGACTTGGAAGAGGCCAATCCAACTTGGAATTTGTCTGTATATTTCGTATTCATCTGAAATCTTTGGCCTCCCTGGGAGTTTTTAGCTCAAACAAATCAGCATTTCAGTCAACAGCCTGAACAGGATGATGAATGAAATAAATTAAATTATTGAAGTCTTCACCAAAACAAAAGAGATATTTTTGAATTGTGTCTGCCTTCACTACTTCTCTAATCAGATATTTTGCTTCTAAAAGATTGCATTTCAACTATGAGATAAATACATGCTGGGTTGTCTCCCATGGTATGAAAACTCAAGTTATGAAGTACCTGAAGGACTCAAATATTTAAAATTCAATTCCTTCATAAGTACCTTTGAATTTAAATGGATTTTAATTATAATCAGAGAGGATGCCTCACTGGAAATGACAAATAATAATAAGAAAACTTGTCAGGACTATATTCCACTTCCAAGGGGAAAATATTCTCCTTCACAGATTGATCAAAAGCATCACTTCAGGGATAAAATTGTTGCAGTTTATAGAAAGAAAGTGCCAAGTATCAGAGTTGTCATACTGCTAATTCACATTCCTTAATTCAAGAATAGTGTTCTGTGAATGCAAGAACGAGAATTACCTAGACCCCATTTTGGTTTCCAACCAATACTTGAGCCTGGTTGAAAGCAGAGCAATTTCCTTTAGTCATTTTCTGTCTCATCCCTGAATATCTTTTTAGAAAATTATCACCGATGAACTAAAAATCTTTACTTGAACAGATATAAGAGCTTGTTCCAGAGAATGTTTGGGACAGCAAGAAACCAAAAGTCTAAAAGATCAGGCAGTTTTTCAAGTAACTGTGCTAAAGGCAGTTGTGGTACAGTGCCTAAGCCTCTGGGATTCAGGGAGGAGAAGAGGAAAGGAGCCCTTTTCCACGGGTAGGCACTGCAGGGCTGGTGGTTCTGGATAATCCCTTCCCCGTGCAGAGCAGTGAGAACATGATGGAAGAGAATTCATCTCTTCCCTGACTCTACAGGGAACAGGCCTTCAGATCAAATACCATTCTTCACGAAAACTTGATTTTTTTGTTAAGAATTTGGCTAAATACACACACATATCATTTCCAGGGTATGAACTTAATAACTTGGAGACATCAGCGAGTTTTTGTTTAAACTAAGTCAGCAGAAATTTTTGTGTCACCAGATAAATTAAAAGTTGTTCTAGTATGAAATCTGGAAAGAGTCCTAGTTCAGATTTTAATTCCATTTTGCTGCAAATGGCAAAGACTTTCTCCTTGTCTCATTTGATGTGAATGTTTATTGCTGTCGAAGATAAAGAAAATTTAAAGCTTCCATAGGTTGATAATATACCTATATTTAACAAAAATATTTAGTGCCTGTATTTATTGTTAGATGGGAAGAGCACCTTCCGTTAGGTTCTCATCATGTCATGTCAGCTTCTTCCTCCTGTTAAGAGAGAAAAGCTTCTTGTTCCTTTGGTTTTTAAAACAAAAATAAATATAGTAAAATTGTAATATTAAAAATCATTCTGCAAAAATACATTTCTAGATCACTTGCAGAGGTAAAATATGTTTTTCTCTTTCCTGTAAGAAATCAATATGTGCATTTTGGAAGCAAAAATAAAAACTATTTGCCTATCAAAGCCAGACAGGTAAAGGAGTATGTTTTAGCTGACTCCACTTTGTTTTGAGGGTGCAGTTTGGTGAGTTTTTTTATTTATCCACATATTTTTACGTTTTAAAGCCAAACATGTTTAAATATTTTCCTTACTTCTGTAAATCCCCAATGTCTATCATCATGAGAGCAGCTGTGAAGGATAAGAGTTTGTTAATTGTCCTTGGTGTATAAGTGAATATAAACGGAATTTTTGTGTTAAGGCAATTCTTTCTTTCACACATAAAAAATTAATGGCGAAAAGGGTGAGATTATTTTTTAAAATTATCCAGAAGTACTAATGAAGGTCTTTATTATAATAACTCAAGGCCACAATTTTAATTTTCTCTAAGCCGTTTCTATTCTCACAGACTTGACCCAAGAACTCTGCAATACTTTAATGTCTCAATTGCCTTTATATAGATTTTCATACCTTCATGGCTACAAAAGATTATTTCTCTTGCTTATTTGCACACAAGAGTTCTCCCCTCCTCCATGGATAGCTCAATATATGTAGGATTTACATTTCTAATGTCTTACTCGTGAAAGTAAGGGAATGCAATAAAAATATGAGGCATCCTTTTTTTTCTCTAATTGCCCTTGAGATTTATGTAAATTTGCATCTCTACATAGTTATTCATTGAGCATCTGGGAAAAGCCAAGGAAATCTGTTAACTGATATAAAATCAGATATTTTCCCCTTTATTCTCTCTCTCCAACATCATATACTTCAGAAACCCTTCAAAATTTGCTGGAGGCTAGTAAAATTATACATAGCTGTTCTTTTCCCTGGAATACAGCAGCAAAGAAAAATCTACCAGAATGGATCTTGTTTACAAAGAATGAAAGAAAAAAACTATTGCAGTTAAAGCAATAGGCTTTAAACAGAGAACAAGTAACTCAATAGTAACAGAAAGCATGAGAAATGATGCAAGAAAAAATAAACCAACAACCAACCAAAAGAAACCCCCAAACCAAAACCCTAAGGGAAAAAAAAAAAACACTTTTCTTAGGCACAATGACCTAAGGAGGAGAAACACAGTACAAACTTTTAAAATAGTTATTTTACATCTGGGGAATAGTGCATCAAATAAAAATACATTCGGTATGAGCCATTTCCTCTCTACAAGAAATAATACGCTGGCTCTTTTTTCTTGCCAATAATCTGCTATTGTTCTGTCAGAGACAATACTACCAAAAACAATTGACAAAGTGAAGTCTCCAGGCAAATGTTATACAAGTGCATTGTTAAGTTGATTTCCATGAATAAATCACTCCCCCAGTGTAAGAAACTGATACTACACTACCTGAGTCACACCATCCACCTCTTGTCCCCAGGTTTTTTTTTATGGGAGTTGTTGACAAATCATGATAAAATAAACAAGTGTCTGCATTAGCTATGGAATTTTTAAAGAAATGCTACATTTGGGTATGTTTTGTTATGAGCTCCACGTTCTTACAAGAATTTCTTTAATTAAATTTGTAGAATATGGTTTTTTGGGTTTTTTCTGCCTGTAGTACTTACTGAATGTTGTTTAATCATTATTTTCAAGCCTGTGCTGAATTCTTCCAGAAAGACAAATTACCACTCCTTATTTGTCACTTAAAACAACCTCTGCCTTTTTTTGTGTTTATACAGCCTCAAATACAGTTATAGAGAAACTTCTCAGAACCCTGAATTCTTAAAATGTAAAGATAAAACACATGAATGTGGCTTATTGGTCAACATTTTTCTAGGGTTGAACAACAGCAAAAAACACCCCTCCTGGAATAAAATATAATTCTACACAGAAACAAACAGCCAGAGTTCATGAAGAAAAGCTCCTGGTTCTGGCCAGGACAGGGTTAATTTTTGCAATAGCCATAGGGAGGCAGCAGGGGGAATGAGCGAGTGAATGGTGGTTTGGAGCGTTTGAGTGGAAACAATAAATTGGAAATTAACATTCCTAAACAATGACAATAAAGAGTAGTAAGGATTTCTGCTCTCCAGAAAATTCTGGTAATAAAAGAAAAAGCAAAAATTGCAAGAGTAAAAGTCTGATATTCTTAGGAAAAAAAAAAAAAAAAAAGGGACAATTTTGCAGTGTGGGAAGAAGCAAATGTAATTCAGGACAGCAACAATATAAAAAACTAAAATTCACCTGTACTTTCTATAGTATAATAAATGCTTTAAATTCAAATACATAAATGAGCATATTGAATACCTAAATTTGGACAGTAAGCTATCACATATACATTAGCATAAAGCCAATTAAAACCAAAATGTTAGATCACCACCAAATAAAAATATTTGCACAGCTTTGAAACTCACTTTTGAAATCTGTCGTCTTAGGAACATATTTTTAAATGGAAATTTTCCTGATATATTTACTGATTTTGACAAACAATTTTCTTTGTCTGGCCCCAGACAACAGTTCTATTTCATTTTGCTATGCAAAACAGATATTAGGTAATCACAGTTAATATCTCACCTTTAAGAAATGTACCGAGATGACCTACTGATAATGATGCAAATAAAAGTTCACTGCATCCCCAATGAGGACATTTACAAAGTGCTCAAACACACCTCCAATAAAGCTGTGATGAGAATGGAGGCCAAATATCTTCAACTGTTTCACAGGAAACTGTTGAAAATATGCTGAATGTCCCTGCTGTAGTGAAACACAATAAATTGTGAGGTTACAGATTAAGAGGTCTAGAAGCATCAAAAAATTTTAAGATTCTGTCTTAATAAGGAAATCTTAAGTATATATATATACACAAGTTTTATGCATAATATTATATTGTTCAGAAAGTTTCCACACTAATTAAATTTCAGGAAGAGAAATAGAAAATTGATACACATATGAGAAAATCTACTTACATTAGGAAAACTACTTTAAGTTCTGGAGATTGTTTTGCAATAATGTATTATTCATTTTTCCTCCTATGAAATAACACATAACAAAAATGCAACACAAGAAAATCCTGAATTAAGATGTTGCTCAGGTTTTGTAAATTTTTTTTTTTTTTTTGACATTTTGAAGCGTATCTCATTTCTGGTTCCTTGTTATCCTGTGAGGTCAGGTAATTTTCACTTTTTCAGATGTGCCTTGTATAATATCTCATTGATATACAATGCAGTAATATTGCAATGACATCTTGGAAACTAGGTAACATTAAAATTAAAAGGTACATGTATTCTCTTTCTTGATTTCTGCTGTAATTATAAGCAATCTGTTTTCTCAGTATTACATCTTAGTGGGACTTAAAGAGAGCTAAATGACTGAAACAAGTTAAAAGACAGTGACCTGTAACACAGTAGCATATCTCAATGTATGCACATATCAATATAGATATTTTTAGCTTATACAGCTCTAATTAAATTAAACCCAATTTTTATCAGTATGCATTTTTGAGTTTGCTGATTCTATTTTAAATTTTATCATCAAAGTAATTCCTAGTGGAATAATTGCAATATAGAATGCAAATTATCCTGAAACCCCAGCCAATATAAATGAGAATTAACAGACAGCAAATACCTTTCTAATCTTTCAAAATAATGTGTTTATGACCACAGGATCTGAAAGCTATATCTGTCTTTTTTTATTTTCCTATGTATTTATATTTGATAGAAAAGTATAAGTAAATATTTCCTAAAAGGAAACAAACACATAGTACACAAAATCTTAACTGGTTCTGAATGACTAATCCATCCCTGTGGAGTTAATATTAACAGCATAATACAGAAGTTATTGAGCACTTCAAAGCCTCATGAAGCTTTGGAGAGCATTAATGTTTCGCATCCCTTAGGAACTATAAAAGGGAAGTCAGTTCTTCCAGTGCATACCTTCACACTACGTGCTGAAATCAAATATATGCTGTAAAGTTCACACACAGTCAGGATGCAGGCACAGTGTCCTGCACTAGCTAAATCTTGCTTAGAGATTCAAAATAAAGATTTAAACAAGACAGCTCCATGTTCTTGGCTCCAGGAGCTGCAAAGGATTAATGCTGTTCCCCTGATCCTAGGAGTGCTCCTGCAGTACTGATTCAGCAAGATTAGTAATGGTGCAGAAAAGCTACACTTGCCAAAAATGACATAGAATGCCAGTCTCGAGATGTCCAGATATATGAGGCTGACATGCAGGCATGAGCACATCCTGCCTATGTTCTGAGTAAACCAGATGGCAGTCTTCTTGAAACCAAAACTGATTAGTCCCAGTTAGCACATTAAAGTAATAAATTGAAACTTCAGGCTAGGTATAACTTCTGAATGCCTTCGTGGAAAGCTTTTTCTGCAATCTCTCCCCATTCTCAAACTCCTTCTCACCTTTTGTTTGGAGAAAAGTGTTTGGATCTAGATTTGTCAACAGATTAGATGGCCCTACTCATTAGTTTACAGTAACTCAAGAGAAGATATCTCAATCTCAGTCTTGTGAGTCCAGATGAATGCTGAAGTTCTTTAAGGCAGAAAGACAGTCCTTTCCTCTCCATTTCCTTTCTAAGCTCTACTATGTCCACAAAATCATACAATGGCTTGGATTTTGTAAGGAACCTTAAAGAACATCTCGTTCCAACTCCTCTGCCATGGGCAGGGACATCTTCCAATAGATCAGACTGCTCAGAGCCTCATCCAGCCTGGCCGTCAACACTCCCAGGGATGGGGCATCCACAATTTCTCTGGGAAACCTGTGCCAGGGCCTCCCTACCCTCACAGTAAAGAATTTCTTCCTTATATCTGATGTAAACCTGCCCTCTGTCATTTCGAAGTCATTCCCCCTTGCCCTGTCACTACATGCCCCTGTAAAAGTCCCTCTCCAGCTCTCTTGTAGCCCCTGAAAGCATTGAAGAGTGCTGTAAGGTCTCTTCAGAAAACGACATCCATATTACACCCTAATTAATTCATCTTGTTTCTACAGTCAAATGATACCCCCAAAAAATCTTGTTTTTCTTGAAAGTCAGAGTAAAAGTAGGTCTGAAGATAAAACCTAGTTCCTCTTTCAAGTCATAGAAGTCAGCTGAAACTTGTTTTTAAGGCTACTAAATAATTCTGAAAAATGTGACATACAAATTCATCAACATACATAAAAGTCAAAGGAAATGGTCAGCAGTGAGGCTATATCCAGCAAACCTTTATGTAGCAGAGACATCTATATATTTCCTCAGGTTTTTCTTCTGTTGTGATAAAAATGTAGTAAGTAGTTTGAGCTCCCTAAATGGAGTTGTGCTAGGATGACAAATTATTTTCACTATCACAATTATGAATTGAAGACCTGCTGTTTCACCCATCATATTATGATTTACTTGAGAGAATATGAAAAAAGATTGTGTGCTTCAGTACACAGACCACCCCTTCTTGATGAAAAAAGAAAAAGGATTTATTTCTCTGAGGAGCCTCACATTACACAGGAGATCTTCATATTTCAAATATACTTGAAAGAAAGACAAAATAACAACTGGATATTTATTCTAGTAAAACATTTCAAACAAAAAGATATATTACAGTTATTTAATTTAATATGTTATCCATACATTTACCAGAGTGTCTGACCCCTAAAAATTTTTTCTACAGATATTTCAGACTGGATCCTGAATTCCTAATTAGCTGGGTAAGCCTGATCAAGCAGCCCATAAAACTCTTACTAGATTTAGGACTATGATATTTGGCTAATTATCTAATGTCATCACTCTAAGTTTTTCTCCTTGCCCAATTTTGGTTTGTATGGTAAATTCTTTTGTTTTTCACAAATACTTCTGCTGGTTTAGATACCAATTCCCTCCAGGGAAAGGACTACTGTCAGGAGACTGTTGTTTGTTCTGTGAGATGCTCTTGATGTGATATCCTTGAAAGTAGACTCAAAACCATAAATTGATTGGTGTTCACTAACGTGCATATTGTTGTCTGTCATCTGCTTAGTTATCAGAACTACTCCAAAGAGCTCCCTTTTTAATGGTTTTCTCATAGTTTAATATTTATTATTTAGTTATTTTTCTCTAGCTCAGAAATGTTATAGTATCCAGCTTTATATCTTAGTAATAAGATTCTACTGTTTATGAAATTAGTTGTGCTTTATCTGCTGGTAAATGTGAGCCATTATCAATTAGCTTTCTTAGATTATATCTGTTGCCTAATTCTTATTATTTAGTAGTTCAGGCTAAATCTATGGGGAACTTTTCCTTTCTTTTCTGTTTTTTTAAAGATCTTATTTTTCCCACATAACTGAAAATAATACTGAATAAAATAGTGATTCAATAAGCAAGTAGTACCTTTTCTTTTTCTAGTAACATAAATCAGTTATTGAATATGCTTCCAACTATATTAATATGACTAATTAAATGATGTTATTATCTCAACAGAGATTAATTTCATAGCAGATAGTCCCATATCCTGGTATTCTCAAAAAAGTCTAGCCTTGATAAACAGTAATCAATACAAAGAAATGTACACCAAACTGGTGCCCCTCATTGCTAGAAGAAATCCTACCTTATTTTATAATCTGAGATTATAAAGTTAAAAAGTTATTTTATTCTTTCAGATAATGTCTTGTTCCTACTACAAAAAAACCCCACACCACCTTATTTAATCCACAGAAATGCATAAATATGTTGTAGTTTATAAACAATTAAGTGTTCATTTTAAAGCTAGGAAGATTAAAGACACACATGAAATTACAGCTGTAGAGATGTAATTCAGAAGCCTTAGAAGTTAAGGTTCTATTAGAACATTTTCAGTTTTAAATAACATTTTTACCATGTTAGATTATGTTAAAATGTATTGCTAAATGCAGCTGTGCATATGCACTCTACCTCCCATTTATATGTTAAGAAAACATGGTTAAAAATACTTTTCCACCACCCCATTCCTCTAACAAAAGAGACCTGATCATCTCTGCAGCATTTAAGAAAGGAGAGACAAAACACTGATCAAGAAAGATGAATTTTGAGAATTTTGGGTTCAACTGCTGTCTGACACCTTCATTTTGTAATTGTGAACTACAGCAGGTGAGAGGTCTCAGGAAAGTGGGCCGGCAAAACACTGAGCTCATTCCAGAAACAAGATTCAGTTGCAAGGAGAAGGTTCAGGAGCTGGGAGATTCGTTTGGGACATCACAAATTACAGGAAAAAATGGAAATTATAGGAGACCAAATTTAATCCAGGGAATGTGGATTAAAACTATTCTGGGTGATATATGGAAAGTCACTTACTTTCTTCATACGTCCTCTAAATGGAAAAGTAAACATCTTGGTATATTTAGGGATTTTAATAATAGTGTTAATCTGAATTTATTATCTTCATTCTTCATCTAGACACTCTACATGTCCTACTAGCCTATTTCTGATTTCCTGAAAACGTCTCTTAATAGTAGCTGTAGCTATAATTAGGGAAAGTAAATTCTTTAGAGGTAGAAAATAATCACGGATGGTATTTATCTTATTTAGTTATTTATATTTAGATATCCTTTTCAGGATTAGATTCCTAAAATTATAAACTGACTTTGAAAAAACTTGCATTACAGATTGGTGAGCGAGGTGGAAGAGAATTTGTTCTAAAAATAATTTTAGAAATAGTGAGATGGAATTTTTCAAGAACGAAGCACAATCTGTTTTGCGATTCAGTGAAAACAGGAATTCTTTAGCAATGAGAACAGAATTAATATACTAGAGGAAATAGACATCACCACGTGTAAACTTCTATTGCTTCCTGTAGGGGTTACACAGAAATATATTTTCATTTCCATGGCATTAGCCTGGGGTCTTATTGCCCTCACTGCTTCCCAAATTTTCATGGTTTACAGTTGGATCTTCTTTTAACCTTGCTATTGCTTTTCCATCCTGTACATACTTAAAACTTCCCCTCACTTCAGGAGGAAATCTTGCATATCAAGAGAGAAGAAGCAGACCTTCCAAACCCCTCTTTCAGGGGACACCTCCTTTCTTCTAGGTGTCTCTAGAAGGGATATCTTCTGGATGTGCCTTAAGCACAAAAGTCAGCTCAAGTCCTCTTTTGTTCTTTTAGGGTAAGGAGAAATTTCAAGACCCCACAAGTTATTCGATAAAAGACTATTATATTAAGCCTTATATTCTTCAAAGCCCAAGGATTTGGAGGGCCTCCCAAAAGAACAAGTCTCCCAGATATTCTTAGGCTAAAAAAACATATTTGTGGCATCTTGAAGTTTGTATTTATCTAGAGATTAAAATAAAGAAATAAATCAGTAAAGGGGGTGTGTGATCATACACATTTTTTGTGTTCAAACAGTACATTTATAAATAGAACTGTTCTCCTATTCAGCAAGCATTCCTTTTTTTGTGATACACTCTCACTTTGCCTACCTCCTTATTAAAATCCTTGTAGAATATGATTTCGGAGTCACACATCATCAGGGTTCAGAACTAAGTGTTGCACCATATAACTCAGGCACAAAGTTCAAAATAAAGATGGCATTTTGAAAACTAATGATGTGTTAGTTTTATAAATAAACTAATGACTTAATCATTAAAACAGAAACATTCTCTAGGATCTAGAGAACTGATTCTGCTTTGGTGATGTAAATGCAGGGATGGAAATAGGAAAGGTCTAATGTTATCAGCAGAATAACAGCACAGTAAATTTCAGTGTTAGATAAACATTACTCAACAATGTTACTGTGCTTCCTCTCATATCCTCTATGAAGATTTTAGCATTGCATCCATGAGCCTGTTTTGAAGTTCCTCATATTAATGAAGTATAGCAGAATGGAAAACAGTATAGAAATGCAATTAATAGCAAGGAATGCTCAGGCAGAGGAAATTGGAGAAGAGAAAAAAGAAAAAAGCTGAAGATTTGATCTCATTGAAATCTGTTTTTTCTTACATGGCCTCTTACTGATTTCTTCCTCTAAAATAGTGTGTGTTTTTCTACTGATTTGATTGTATGATATTACTCTAATGGAGATGAATAGAGTATCAAGAGGTTAATGAAAATGATGTAAACTATTAAAAGTACATTTTAGTGAGTAATCTAGCGTAACACAGAAATACAATCCCTGAATTATTTTCTTCAACACTGTATACATGAAAGACAATATTAAACTGTTAAAGATGGCAGTATCTATTTACTATTATTCATAGGAGAATTTGTTTATTAGGTCACACAAATTAAAAAAGAAAAGTGATTTCTTGCAGGAACAGCCTGTATTTGGACCAGTCCATCCAAAATAGCTGTGTCCTAAATTGCATTAACCATGGAGCTTTATCATAACTTGTTGGTAAAAAGAGCACAAAAACACCATTCTGGAAATTAGAAAACATATATGTTCCTTTCCTTTCCGATGTAGATAATTGTTACATACCTAGAATAATTTTGAGACATTTTGAAATTATATTTCAAGCATAAATAAATGTCTGTTTCTAAAGATTAACTGAATTATATTTCAGATATGGTTCAGATACCCAAGAAAAGACTTTGTATAAGTAAGCTATTTTTCTTTACAGTCCTGCCAAAGTCACCACAATTAGAGAAATTACTTAAAAACTTTTAGAAAAGGGGGACATTATTCATATTGATCATCATGCAGCTACACCACTAGTTCTGAATATTCCTAAAAGTGATTGCATTCAAATATAGAGACATCTTGGGGTAGTTAAACCCCATCAAAGGAAGAAAATCATCATCGGGAGTAATTTCAAAAATGAAGCCTATCCTGGAAAAAAAATAAATGCACATGCCTGTGTGAACTATATAAATAAATATCAATAACTACCAGGAAAGCTTTTCCCCTCCTCCCCTCATCAGATTCTCTTTACACAATTGTCTTTCCTACTACTTAAAATGCTAATGAGGTGAGATAAGAAACACCATCCACGTTCCATGTATAGGGTGATAAAAGAGTCTCATCTTAGTCTCTAGCAAGACTTTTTATGTTAAAATTGCTGAATCTTTGGAAGCAGATTGAATCATTATTCTCTTAAACTCCAGATGGCTACCTTTCCATTTAGGTATTTTTCTTTATCACTATTATGCCACCACACGTACTGGCAGATAATGACTATTTACCTTTCTCCCTTTTTATTTTTTTCAACTTACATTTATAGGATTTCCACTGGTTCTGCTGATAAAAATCTGAATCAATGTCACCTCAATTAATAGTTACTCTAACGTTTATTGTCTCTAATTTAATCCAATGAAGATGGAAACTAATTATGAAGACTTTTTCTTAAAGCGATAACACCCCCTCAAAGTCATGATAATATTCTCCATGAAAAACAATAGCATAGCTGTCCTCTCCTGGTGTCCGTTTTCTCTTCCTAACAATTTTTGATATACTTCCAAGTTTTACTTTGTTTTCCTTATGGTTCAAGGAGCCAAAAAATATGTTGCAGGTCATATAAGTTATGTATTATTTCAGACCAGGAACAAAGTCCACCACAGCCGGAATGCAAACTATAGTGTTTTAGAGGAAAACAACCTTAGCCACCCATTCCCACCTCCCACAAGGTCCTTCTACTCACAAAATAAAAGTCACGGGTCAAAGTGCCCTGATAGCATCTCTCAACTGTAAGGCAAAGGGATTATTCAACATTCTTGAAAAAAAAAAATTAAACAAATTACAGAAGGAGGTGCTGCAATACTATGTAACAGCACCACCTGGTGACTTCAATCTTGCTGTTTGGAAAAAAATAACATCTACGTTTTCAGCTGCATAGATACAGATGTTTCTTTTTCAACTACTAATCTCAGCAATCTTTATTTTAAATAAACGTGCTAATCTGCACTTGTGTAAATTGAATCCAGATATAAACAAGATTGAAATATTATAAAAATCAAACAACAAGAGTCTGTAATAATATGTGTGCTCTTCCCCAAGAACCTTCTCTGTGCATGTACCTAGGGACAAGAAGACCTTTAGGAAAAAAATGGATACTTATGCTTAATGCTATGACATTTTACCCACTTGATCTTCGAATAGACTTCAAGTGATTTATCTGACATAAATTAAGTGCACAAAACAGAAGATCAGTAAATAAAAATACATCAGTGCAAGTATCAATCTTCCACTTATTTCCTTGTGTTGCTTCAAATGACTGAAACTCAGGGCTATGTCCTTGCAATGACTTAGCTGGCAACCTGCGTGTGGAATTTTAAGAAGGTTCAAATGAGAGAAAGAATTGATTTAGTGCAGAAGAGCTTGGCCTTGTTGCTAACGAAATGGGATGTTGCAGGTTAAGTTCAGCAGGATGAGTATCTTTTATTATCACGTATTTGTATTGCATCAGCACCTTGATGACCAAGCCAAAGACCAGGACACATTGTGCTAGGCTGGCACAAGCCATTAGCAAGAAACAAACCTTGTCCAAATTACCTTATTAAGTACCTTATTTAAGTAGGCATTCAGAGACTTAAAATCCAGGCACACATTCAGCTCCCATCCCATGCCGATATACTACATCAAAATACATTTCTAACATGCAGTTTCTCTCTTACAAATAAGTTTGAACCAGGCTTTACATGACAGAAAAGTTGAAAATAAATGACTGTAATTACTAAGAGGGAAGTATTCAGTACATGAATTCTGTGCTATGCAGAACAGAAGAGCAAAATTTCAGAATTACCCTGAACGTTTACCTGCCAAAATGCACAAAATGTGTTTGAAGGTACAAATAATATTGGAAAGTACAAAGTGATATATGAAAGTAAAAAATGATGTATGAAAATATCATCAAAACAATGCCTGATTCAGACTATGTCTGCTTCATTCATTTTTCTTTATATTAAGCAAAAAATATATAAGACAGCACATACTTTCTGCTTAGGAGCATTCAGAACTTAATTTTTAACAAGATTTGGAAGTTCTCAGAAGGGAAAATTTTGGTACAAGACAAGTTCTCTTTACAATATTGGTTAAAAAAAAAATACAACAGAATAAACAAGTTTGTTAAAATCATCTGTGAGCAGCTTTTATAGTATGACCTGCTAGGTTTTTACAAGAAAACAATGCTCATAGAAGTAAGCCCTGAGCATACTAATGGGAATCCTGCACGAAGAAATTATATTCAGATTTTTTTGAAAAGAATAAAATATTGGTAGCCATCTTCTGACTTGTAAAAATCTAGTAGTTCATAATGTCTAAAAAATCACACCTCTGATAGCACATATTTGGTTTACACTATGGTTTACAAAGGAAAATACCTTTCATTATGTATTTTCTTTGATTCTGGAATTTCTGGAATCTTGAACATCCTATATAGGGGTGGGAGAAGCCCAGAGTTTGCTGGCTTAGGTGTTTTGATTTTTTGTTAAACTTAAGACTTCAATTTTGTGCACAGAGAAATGGAGACCTTATGAAAATGGGAAAACTGTAGGAAAAAAACCCCAGAGAATAGAATAAAATTTTTATATCAACCTATATATTTTATATGAACCCAGAAAATATTCATGGTTGATTCTGGTATCACAGAGTGCATTCTGCTTGGGCTCTATGTATCCTGCTTAAGAATGCAGGTTTCTTGCCAGCCCTGTGACACTTTGGCCAGACTGACATGGATTTCTTGGACACCCCAGGGCACCCACCATGTCACTCACTGCTCATTTATGCCTAAGCAACAGAATCCCAATCTAAAAAACACTCGAGCTAAGAAACCTTTTCTTCCCAAGTTCTTGTAAGTTGTGTTTGTTCACACTGAACAGCCACAGAAAAATGGCCATATCAGTGGCAGTGGCCTGTCATGCTTCCATTAGTGGGAACAGATCCACCTGAGTGAGCTATCACTGCTCCAGTGAACTCAGGGAAACTTCCATGACAATGAGGCATTAAAAATCTGACAGGGATGTCTAATCTTCTATTATTTACTCTCTAAAGAAATAAATTTTTTGCCAGAAATAATGGCATCTCTTAGCTTGTATGATTGCAACATTCAATAAACAGGAGACACTTAGGCATGATCTCATGGTACACTATGTGGAGGATTTAAGGAGCACAGGAAAATCTCTCAGCATGAAAAAAAAACAGTTGGGAGTGTAAAATTATTACTATCAGCAGGAGAAGTTGACATTTAAGATATATGTGAAACATAAATACATCTTAATCTGGAATAACTTATGTCAGAGTAGAGAAAATCAGAAACATAATATAGCAACCCTAAAAACAGACGTAACCTGCAAGCTTTCATATCAGTAACTTTTTTCACAGACAAGCATGAGAAGCAACAGCTACTGTGCATGAGATCCATGGTGCAACCATGTAATCAGTACTGACTGAATTTCATATCCTCTATCAGGATCAGAGAGGATCAGAGAGGTCTTTCTGTAGATCTTCTGTGTCACTCTGACCACTGGGCTGGTTTGGGGGCCATTGTCATCTGTGAAGCTCCTGATTCTGCAGATGAATTAAAATATTTCAAAATAAAAGATAAAGTGAATAGCAATATGAATTGTAATATGAATAGCAATAGGAATAACAGTGAGGCCGGTATGAATAGATCAAAGCAAAGACAGCAACTGCTGCTCTTTTCTTTCATGAAATGATGAAAAACTGTCAAGGCTGCTTAAATACAATGGAGTACAGACGCAGAGTTCTTGTGGTGAGTGGCACTTGAACAGTCAGCAACTGAGGGACAAAGAAGCTCCATGAGGAAAATATCACCTGCATTTTGTGTGGGCTTTGCCCAGTTTTGGGGTACAGCTAATGCAAGTACAATATCTTTTCTGTAGAAAATATTTCTTTACTTATTTTTAAGGAAGACGATTGTGTTGAATTAGTTGAATGCTCCTGATGAAATCAGGGAGGCTTAACCCTGCTTGATTTCTTGTCTGCTGAAATGACTCCATGAGTGTCTCAGACTGGTGTGTGGGCTCTGGTCTGCTGCTGTGCAATCAGCAGCCTTGGCTTGCACCACCTCCCCGTGCTGTGGGACTTCACACTGCACCTCTGAGGGGCTATAAGCAGGATCTCATCCTTTATTCTCTAAGATTGCCAGGGTCAAGCAGCAATGGCAAGAACAAAAGAATGCATTTTTTATATTACTTGTCTCAAGAAATATTCTATTTTAAAAACTATAGCTCTTATTTATTTCTGTCAAATCAAAATATCAGGATAAGTAAGTACCAAAGACCGTTTGTATAAATAGCTTCATCAAACAACAAGCTGGAAATTAAAGAGTCCCCTTCAAGGAAACAAAAATGCATTTCAAGTCCATAAACATTTGCTCATTGCAAAATATAATTTACTACTAACCTAGTGTGTTTTTCATTAAGACTACTTCCTTTCCAGATTTATAGGTTTAGAGGGTTTTTTTTGTGCTCAGTACAATTTTGATTCTGAACTGCAGTTGTACTTCCACTTTGTGCTTCTAAGGTACTTCTTTCATTTTTTTTCAAAGTTCATAAGAAAAACAAAAGTCTATTATATCTTGTTGACCTTCTGAGTATATCTGTGCTTCCTTCTTATATAATGTTTTCACAAAATTGCCTGATGGGGTTTTGTGGTGTTTTTATTTTACCAACTCAGAATAAACATCAATTGGGACCTGAAAATCTTAACATCACTCAGGTGCATCACACAACATTTTCTATGTATCTGAAAAATTCTATTTGACCTTGAAACTATATTTTAGATATAAGCTAGGTCTTGAAGGGTTCAAAATGTTCCAATGAATTTCTGATTTATTACAGACTAGTCTTTCTCACTGTGTTAGAAATAATTGTTGATTTCTAGTTTTAATTTAGCTAGTGTCGTCTCCCAAAAAGTGGATCATCCATAGACCTTGTTAAGCCTTTCATTACCCTGCCCTCCAATCCCTGACTGTCAGAAACTTCTTCAAGTTTCCACCCATAAGGATGTCAATATTTGTATTTGCTGATCAAGGCTAAACATAACCCTTTGCAATAATAAACAGATCTAAACACAGGCACTAAGGCTTTTTTTCTTTTTCTCTCCCAGCCTTAAAGGTTTTTCCTATAATTCTCTTTTTAATTTTGCAATCTCATTTCAAGACTCTGGATGTTGGACATTCATGAAACCTTTAGTAATTATCTTATCTGTCATGTACAATAAATTATCTTTATCTGTTGTTTTCCACCTGACAAGCCCCTGTTTGTACTCCTAAAGATTGTCAGTGCTAGCTACCTATTCTTTCGTTAAATATATATATATATAATGATTACTCACATACACATACATACATAAAAACACAATGTCCTAACTCACTTATTTTTATAACTGTCCCTCACACACAAAAATGACTGCATATAATTTTTTAAGATACTTGGGTTTTGATCATGTTGTTTAATTGTATCTATATTACCAAAGAATATAGTTCATCTGCTACATACTTATTTTTATTCATTGTCCCATCAATTTCAAGTGTGTGATGAGTATACATCACCTGTAATTAATTTTATATATTTTTGTAAATAAGTGTGGAAGATGTATATACTGGGGCTAAGAATGGACTGTTGAAGGATCTAACTGAAAACACATTCTTGGAATAAGATTTCCTCTTATAATCCCTATGGAAAATGCACTAAAGGTAGGTTTATTATTATTCTGTGGTGGTAATTTTTTGATCAAAATCTCATGGAAGAGTACCACAAATCTCAAATGTTTTGCAGAAGTCACCATTGACAACTTTGTGTCAACACGAGATCATCAGAAAATACTAACAAATGTGTTAAACAGAATTCACTTCTCCAAACCATGACAGATATTAATCACACTAATTTCCTTTACTTAATAAATCTCATGCTATCCAACAATTGAAGTTATCTCTTCAATCTTTATCAAGTTGATCATGTTCAAGCTTTTCTAGTATATGTTAGCACAACAGTGCTTTTGCTTTCTCCTCTGGCATTTTCCTCTGTGTTTCAAGTTTTGATAACTATCTAAATGATGTTCAATGGTTTTAATCCACTTGGGAACAGTGTGCCTATGCACAAAGATTTAAAATGATAAGATTAAATCATCTAAACCTCTTTCAAGTTACTAATGGAATACAATGAACACTTGAAAGTGACAGTTGTAAATTTGAAATCTAACTTAAGTGTGAAGAAAAGATTAATTATCTTAATGAGTTTCAGATAACATATGAACCAGCCTATGATATGCATATGGCTTATAACCTGTATCAGATTTTTTCCCTTCTGCTTTACTTTTATTTTCCTATTATTCTAATATTTTTTAATACTTTTCTTTTAATTTGGGAAATACTGAATTTCACATTATGAAAGCTCAATGCACATACATATATTAAAATTCGAAGGTTTTTGCCCAGTATAAGAAATAAAGTATTTGCTTTAATTTTTTATATATGTTTAATTTTATATATGCTGTGTTTATATTGTTGCATGTTTTCTTATATCCCATTCCACATTTTATTTTTATTTATACATCAACAAAAAAAGTATACATTTTCATGCAATAAAAATAAACACAAATCCTAGCCCATAACTTGAAACAAATCCAAACTGAACACTAAAAACTTTCAAGAAAACAAGCAAATCAAGACACTTATATTTTTATCAGCCAGTTTCCATTTTGCGCATATTTATACTCCCTGATCCAAGCTGAGATTGGAAGCAAAAGTGCTGAAATATCATAGTGAATATCCAATTAACCCAACCCAATTCTAATAGCAAACTAGTAACCAACCAAAGGAAGAAGGGGGAAAAGATTAAAAAAATAGAATCTACAGCCAGTACAGGATGAAAAATCTCCATCTATCATATTAAGTATTCTGTGAATACTTCCAATGACAGCGTTCATCTTTTCTTCATATCCACAATTACTGAAATAGCAAATCTGTAAGCCATGAGATGCAGAAGCAGATGCTCTTGCAGCAGCCTGTACTGCTTGTCGAAACTCTGCTGAACTGGAAGTGTCCCCAAATCATAACATGGTTAAATACTTTTCCACTGTGATCCTCCCTTTTCACACTACCTGAATCAGCTTAAATTATCTCATGACAAGGGAGAAAAATTACATTCTCATGACCATTCAGGCCAAGACTATGCCCATCTGGGACTCTCTGCTCACCACAAATTTTAATCACATGGAATCTTGTTAACATCTATCCCAGTTAATTATCTACTCTTCCTGAAAGCAGAGTGTAGTATGGAGTGCAGCATGTTCAAAGCAACCTAAGAACACTCTCCTCAGGGAGGGACCCCATGGTGGAGAGAGGAGGTAGAGCTAGGAAGTAGGAAGGGGTTGGGAGAAAGTTTCTTTTAAGATTTATTTTACTTCTCATTATCCTGCTTGGTTTTTGATTGGTAATAAATTCAATTAATTTCCCCAAGCTGAGTCTGTTTTGCCCATGGCAGTAGCCAGTTTGTGATCTCTCTTGGTCCTTGCCTGAACCCTTTGTTATATTTTCTCTCCTCTATCTACTTTCGGAGAGAGTGCGAGAGTGGCTTTGGTGGTTGCCTGGAATCCATCCAGGGTCAATCCAGCACAGCTAGGAAAAATGGGTAGAGAGAGAACGTAAGTGGCTTTCAGGTCACTGTATGTTTTTCCAGAACAGCTGTGAGCTGCATGTCCTCCCGATTTCACTGATAATTATCCATTTTTCATAGAATTGAAGGAGGCATGATCAGAAGGTGGGGCAAGAGAAGATGTTGTCTTTCAGATTATTTTCTTTGAGGTAGGCAAGACTTTTTCTAAATTGAGAAGTTAGGGGAATATAGAATAAAGGTCTGATATTGAATTGCATTAAGTGTCCCTCACCACCACTGGACCTTTGGACACCACTGTGTCACAAACCCCTCTGCTGCAGCCCTCCCTCCTGGCACTGCCCCATCTGGTAGCATGTTGCCAAAATATTTTATGTAAGAATATTGAAATTATTTATTTACTTGCAATTTCTATAATTATTAAATTGATTATCAAATATTTAAAATTATTTAATTATTTAAATTATTTTAAAAAAATATCTAACTTATATTAGTCACACACAAAATCCAGCAATACTATTGGTGTGAAAGAACTGCACACCAAAAAAAGTTAGTAAAGAATAGTTATTTCAGGCATATTTACTCACTGGAACAAAATCTACATAGTTGTGGCAAGCAACTACAAAATAAAATATATTAATTTCCAAGCTCTCAGAATATGAATAAACTGATCTCTTCACCATAATGCACAAACTTATTCACTAAAAGTTAAATAACTCAGAAAATAATCAACCAATATGTAAATATACAGCACAGAAAGAAATACACACTGTCACAAGATGAATGCACTCATCAAGAAATGTCTATAAGTTTGGACGACGCGTGAAAGAAAGATTAGGGCAGTTATTGGGTGTTCAGGGCACTACCTGTCAGATAAAAGCAACATAAACTTGCTTTGGGGACATTTCTAATTAATGAAGTGAGCATTTGTAGTTTATTTAAATTAAAAAAAAAAAAATATATATATATATATGTATAATTTCTTCCCCAAAACCATCTGCCATATAATTAGATTCTGTGGTCATCACACACAGATTCTGTAAAATCAAAGTACAGATGGTGGTTTATTACAAAATAACATAGGAGGCTTAGAATAGATGATACATTTGGTCATTTTTGCACATAAACTCCCTGATTAAGTATGAAAAATGTGAACATTTGTTTGTCTTGGAAAAACTGCTATTACTTGTCAAGCATGACCAATTAGGTATTACTAAACTGTTATCCATATAATTAAGAAAAACAGCCATCTGTAAAGTCAGAAGTTTGCATCTCTGGTTTTTGTGTGTTTGGTTTGTGGCTGTTTCCCCACTACCACCACCCCCGTGGCTTATAAATGTAATTTTTCTGGTCTGTTTTACATATAAAATAGTACCAGAAAAAACACAGAGACTGCTGATTGCAACAGGTCTTTGAAAATTTCCTTAATTCTTTCTTTCTTTTTTTTCTTTTCTCTCCTTTTAGTGACATATATAAGCTGGAAATAAGGACAGACAATGAGGCACTTTCTAAGAAATATTTATATTTTCATCTTGTGCTGCATTTAGTGAATGTCCAAGACACAGATAACAAGAAAAAAATGAAAGCTTTTAATTTTTCTCACTGCTGTTTAATTGTTTGGGATTTTAAAATGAGAGAAAAAAAAAAAAGCCATTTACTTCTAGATGTATGGTTAAAGCACAACTTTTCCATAGAAATATAGCAAGCAAGCATAATTGCAGCTTAGGTTGATATAACAGTGTTTGTAGAAAGCAGGTGGGGTCAATCAAGACATTTAGACCTTTTTAACATGGCATTAACAAGGAATGGACTAAGGATGCTCTCCCTGCATGCACTTTTACCAGCTCACGGTTTCTCTCTGAACCAGTTATTTTTAGTGTTAGAGAGCTTTGATGCCTTGTTTCCTTATGCTTATGCTCAGAGAAGAGCTGAGAGGTGTAGAGAAGGCCTTCTGATGAGAACAAATACCAGTGACTGTGCCTTGCATGAAAAAAAATATATATCCAAGATAGAATTCCTGAGTTTTGAATGTTTCTAGCTGAAATCTATGCATTGTTTCCAATTCCTTTATTCGTCACACGATTCTGCTGCATACATTGGTGTGCCCAATGCAAGATACATTTTGATTTTATCATCAGTATTGTGCAGTTTACAGTGAAGAATACAAGCAGCAAATTTGCATGGCGTGCCTAAAATATATCCTTAAGAGAAAAAATTACAGTCACTGTATAGCATCAGAACATGGCAATTTTGTCATGCACTGTCAAAAACAATTTAGGTAGCCCTATTCTCTCCAGGATTCTTATAAATAGTGTAAAAAAAGAGTCTCAAATTCCTGTGCTTCATTAGCACAGAGAGTTCCTACAATGCTACAGAATTTTGAAGAGAGATGTGGCTTTAAATATCCCTCTCTTCTTGCTCAATAAATGGAGAGGTTAGCATTTACTATGTATTAAAAGCAGTTCATTAAACAATCCAGAGTAACAGCTTGGAGTTGAGTTGGTAGCTATTAGCAATACTGTCTGTGAAACAGCTGCTTGATTTGATTGGCAAACACCAGTTCCTTTCATTTACGGGCGGAATTGGAACCTCTCTGCTTTCCAACAAGCTAAAGGCTGTACCCGTTCTAAAACAGACACTATTTAACCTTCCTTGTAATTAATGCAGAAAAATCCCACCTTACAGTCAGCTAGACCTCTCTGCATTAAAAAAATTATCAGCTGACAATCTTGGCTAACAGAAATCGCTTTGAAAGCGACTTTTTTCCTGTGCCTCAAATTTCTCCTGTAAAAAACCACAAAAGGTTGAGTCAAATGTTGAAGATGGTAGGCTAGATGGAGTTAATCAATCACGAATTATTAGGTAACATGGTGACTGATGCAATTCTTCTGAATGGTGAGACACACAGTCCAAATTTCTTTTTGAGTTTACTAATGGACTTTCTTCCATCCTGCCCTTAGCTCTTCTTATAACTCATTGTTTTCCTCACTAGAAAAGTGTTTTCTCTCTGCCCTTGCAGACAGTGCTGTCATCATGGCCACTGTGTAAAATTTAATCTCTGAAGGAAAGAGGTTTTATATAAAACTTGAGCTAAAATACATAAACTTTTAAATTATATTGGTGACTTTAGCATATTTGAGATAGAAAAATACCTCTCTACAATACTGTTAGGAATATTAACTCAATATTGTCATCAATAAATAATGATGTAGAAAATTGAAAGAAACATTCCTTTAAAACATGAAAGACAGAAACAATTCTAACTATATAATTAGATTTCCATTCTTTTAACTATATAAGTAAGTTCATATTGTTATATGTACATCTCTTCTGTGACCTTGAGAAGCAAATAAAATTTAGTATGTACACACCCAACGAGCAGGAGTAAGAACACAAGATCAGCGGGAGGTTTTAGTGATACTTTCCCGTACAGACCTATAGAGGCCAAATTGGTGAGCAGGTTAGGGGCTTTCTGAGATGGGTGTCCTGTTCGTTCATCTTTAGTTTTAAAATAGACATATTAAAATAACACCAAACCTCATCTTTCATCCATTTTGTTCACAACTGAACAGCAGAAATAATGAAAATTCTTCAGCCAAATAACACACAGCTAATATGCGACACACAGAAAGGAAATGTAGATAATACTTTTGTTATTACAACACCTTGGAACTGTGGGATCACCACTACAACCTGCAGAGATAAAAATTTTGTACTGCCTTTTTATTCCTGTGCTTGGAGGCAAGTGTACTGGATCTTGCTAGCGCAAGAAATGGTACGGAATAATTCCCACTATTACGAAAACTTCCTCACATATACCCACTGGAAATCTAAACTTTAACCCAAGTTTAGCCCCTAGGACTCATTACATTTTAAATATCCTTCTTGAATTATATTTACTTTCATGTATTTAGTGTCCCAAGCTTTTGACCATTTCTGGGGTCAGTGTTTTTCACCTGCTCCCACTGATAGTGGCCTCCAGCAGGGAGGTTATCAGCACAGCCTGGCCTGAGGGGAACGGAAAGGAAATTCCGTTTTAAAAGTGGAAGTGGAATGCTATATTTTCTTTTGAACAGAACTTATCATGTAATTGTATAAGCAAATTTCATCTGTGGCTTCTGTTAACTTCTGTATAGTTCTCAGTCTTCCATGTGACAGGAGAGACAGCTAAATCTCCCTGCAGAGCTGACTACAATCAGAATATGTCAAAAAGACAACCAGGGATCATTTAAACATTGCATTTTCTTTTAAACAGCATTACAGTCAAATGTACAAAGAGGCATCTGTCTTTCACTCCTTTCAAGATCTCTAGAGGCCTCAGACTCACACTTTTCAATGGCACTGTCCCCCCTGAGGGCTATTACATACTTCAAAATCTACAAAGCTAGACATAGGTCAGGAAAACAATAATTATTTTAACAAAAAATGTTGTCTTTCCTCCCTCCAACATTTTAGACTACTTCAGAGAAGGGCTAGATCTAAAAATATTTTGTTGACATCATAATTATTGCAATTAGATTCAATTTTCTTTTAATGTTATCCTGTCAAGCCATGTCTCTTCCTTTAGGATTTTCAGGCTATTGCCTATTCATGCAGACATTTATTATGCTCCTGAGTAAGTAACAGACTATTTTCAGAGAAAATTCTGATATTGATTACAAACATTGATTCAATAGATTCTAAATCAAGTGTAACAATTTGTTTAAAAAAGGACTTAAAACAAAACCAGCTCCCAATGTCACTGTGCTGATGGACTACACAGCAACTGCACCTTGCAATGAGCACATCCAGTTCTGGCTGAAAGCCTGCAGGGATCCATGAAAAATTACCAGGGCTTTCATTTAAAGTATAATTCTACTGGACAGCCGGGTCAGATAATGTGCTTCAAAGGCAGAATTAAAAAGTGGGAAAATAATTCAGATGCACATAGAAGGACGTAAAATATAAACCTTTTCTCTTTTTAATACATGAAGGTTTAGCAAGCATTATGAAGCATATAAGAATTATGGAATTTTTTAGAAAAGGCTAAAAAATATTCCACCTTATGCCCAAATCTCTCTGACATGTCCATATTGATGCTCCCAACAGTGCCACAACAGTGCATGTAGGTGTGTTTTTCTTGGATTATAAACTCCTCTGAAGTCTCAGGCATCCCACCACAGTGGGATTATTACAGATTCCACACTGATAGACATTCGTAACATTCCACTTTACAATAATACTTTGGAAGATAAAGCAGGAAGTTCCTTCCTGCCTTGGTCTATATATTCATATACTGACTGTCACATATACCATTAATTTTGAGTCTGGTCTTACCCCTGTCAGAGCCTTTTGAAGTCAGAGGTGGACTGCACACCTGACATGCATAGTCATGGTCAGATTAAAATATTAGAGGACAGAGGAAAGTAATATTAAAATTAATAACCTTACAATTAATACTATTAAAATTAATAAGTTTACATGTTAGGGAGCAGAACAGGAATTCAGGATTTGATAAGTCTCACAGAACTTAGACTACCCAGAGTGGGAGCAAAAGAAAGAGATGACTGAATACAGAAAATCTGGAATATATACTACAGTTATAGTTAGACCATTATTAGACAGCAATTTCCTATCAGCAAACAACATGCAGAAACCCTTAGAAAAATACCTGCCATATCTTCCTTTTGTGACTGATTTTCATGAAAGGTGTCGATTTGCAAATTCCACTGCTTATAAATCCCATTAGCTGAATAGAAATGGTCTGAGTTGACTTTGCCACTCTAAATGGCACTGCATGGCCCTCTGTGCTGTTCTCCACAACAGCCAGTCTCAGTTTCTTTCAATTTACTTTTTAACTAACATAGAAAGTTGCAAGTAAAAATTCTGTTAAAACATCATTAATCTGCAAAGTCAAGGACTGAAAAATGAAGAAATGCAAGAATTAACACTGACTTTGCATTTTTAATTCCCTGTACCCCCCTGCCTGTATGCATTTTGATAAACTTGTTAATTACTTAATTTCATTTTGTGTAGGATGGACAGTGCTCAAGGGATAAATTAGGGTTACATAGCAAATGAAGCTGCCCTCTGTGGGACTTCTGCCTTAGTTGATCCAAAAATTGTGAGGTGTAAACTGAATATACATTCAGTCCTTTACCAGGAGCACAGGTTTGATAAGATATTTGGCATTCAGACAGGCATGATGTTTGTTACTCTACTCATATGGACAACACAGCAGTGAGTAATCTCTCATTGCAATCTCCAATCTTCTTAATAAGAAAGAATGTAACAAGAATAAAATGAATGGATTAAGATGAAAGAAAAAGAATAAAATGTGGACAGATGTTAAGTAATGAAAAACAATGATCACAAGACTATTATAATATTTCTTTCCATGCAGATAATCATGGTATTTTTTTTTTTCCTGTAAGAAAATAAAAGTACAGTTTTCTAGCACTCTAGTACTATTTTATTCAGTATGTTCAATTTCACCATAACTGTTAGAAAGTGAGTTTTTTTGAGGGGTGGGTTTGGAGTTAAATAAGGTCTTTAAAAAGCATATTTTGGCTTCTGAAAACAAGTCTATGCCTTCATAGAGGAGAACTGAAATTACTTGGAGGGTAAATTCCATGTATTTTAATGTATTCTGAAATCAGAATCAACCTTTGCAAAGGTTCACAAGAAATGTCTACCTCTGAATTTAAACAGGTGCTATGGGAGTACCTAGAGACGTTCAGCACATATGAATTTGAACTTCATTTTGCAAAACCGGTAGAAAATCTGGTGGTAAATAGGATTGTAATATCTTCCCCTTTCAAAAGCCACCAGTGCATCACGAAGACAGGCAGGACTTTCAATATGTGGGTAAAACACAAAATAGAAAGAACTAATATGAATTTCCCCGACTGCCAGCAGAAACAATAATTAAAGCTGAAAATAATTTGTGCCATCTTATCTTTATTATTATTAAGCAATTGCAGGATCTCCCAGAGTACTCTGGAACTCTTACTCTACCACAAATTACTCTAACAGAGATATGACAGGAGCCATCTCAACCATCTAATGCTCTTTTACTCCACCAAGATGACCTGGACAGTGTGGGATGGTAGAGCTGAAAGAGGCAAGGTGGATTTTATGGGCAGTGTAAAAATCAAATCCAAACAACTCTTCCAAGCACAGACTAGGTGCCTTTCTTATTTCCAGCTAGTAGTATATCCCTAGTCAAAATTGGGCTATGTAAAAGGGAGGAAAAGATGTTATTTTGGCAGTAACATGACATTCAGATATCTCAGATGTATCTAGAACAGTGTAAGATGCTCTGAAATACCGTATTTGCCCCATTAGTTACTTTCAGCAAATAGTGAGCTGCCTCTTGGGTATGTTCTTTTTCTTCACAATTTTCTCACATCATATGACAATATATCTCCTAATAGTTGAAACCACTTTACTGTAAGAATAAAAGATCTGAATCACTAGCAAATTTTTATTTTTAGGAAAGCATTAGAGTCCCTGCTTCTTTAAAGGTTGCAATATTCTGAAATTCTGAAAAAATGAGTGGCCTGAGTATTGATCTTACAGTTTTTCATAAAACCTATGGTAGGAAGTTCTTAGGTAAATTATACACTCCAAGGAAAGTTATTTTGGGTCAATCATCTGAAATGGGGCCAAGCCTATAATATGCTAACTTCTGTGGAAGAACTATTATTTGGCAGAGGTTGTGTTAAGAAAAAAATTATTTTGATTTTCTAGCAAGTGACAAAGGTTAATGGCATATATTTTTTATAACATATAAGGTACTGAACTCAGTTCAAACTGGCACTAAAAGAAAAAATTTTTTGGATAAATGTTAACATTACTTTCCTCATAGTTAGGAAAAATACAAAAATCATTAATCTCCTTGATCAACCATCTAGCAGTGTTTTTCTTTTCTCCTTAAATTACTTATAAAATGTTATTTTTTTTTAGTGCATTTATTACTACGCAGTGTTTATTCTTCACTGATATCTCCTTCAAGAGTATCTTCTCCCTGATTAGTAATTAAGGGTTTTATTATCTTCATATATAGATGTTGTTTTGGGTTTTCTCCCTCCCCACTCTCCAAGACATAGCTTTATTGTGAAGGAGAAATAAAGACTGGGGAGTTGAATCTAATGTAGCTTTGGGGGATTTGTTTTGTGGACTCTTAACTAGTGCAGAGTAGATCAGTTTTGCTCCTTCAAAACAATTACTGAAATTCATGACAAAATAGAAGAATGCAGTTATTATGTCAAAGATATTGATACTTTCTGTGCCAGACAGATATGGAACACAGGATAAAGACATAGGTAGTGATGGGAAAAGAACCCCGCATCTCTACTGGGGTGGTGAATTACTTTTTAGAAACCAGATAAACTTTGAAAGGCCTTGTTAAAGCCTAATTTGTGTACGTGCATAATGATGCAAATGGGATTTATCTATTCTGAAATAAAAACCCTGGGTTTTTTTCTTTTTTACAATGGAGATATTACAGATACCAGTATATGTTATGACTATAATGCAATTGTTACACCATAAAGAAAACTGTGAATGGGGGAAAGTGGAAGAAGCCCAGTTAATTTTTTCCATTTACTGAGAAGTTAAGGATTTCTACAGAATTATATTTTCTCAGTTTGCAATGTGAGAGAAACAATAATTTATTATAAAATAATAATTTTTAAAAATGAAAATGGATATTTTACTTAAATTTTATATTTTAGCATCTGCCTGACAGATGCAAAGTACTTTCAGAACAGGAGGCAATCTTCGAACACACAAAGAAAAATAAATTATTTTAATTTCAGAACTAGGGACTTTAGTAAAACAATCCTTTTTTTTTTCCTTAGGGAAACAAAATAAACCTAATTGACACTGAGATACAGCTTTCATTTTGGTAGCATCTGCATCTTTTCATAGAAAATTATTCATATATTTGTCTCTGCTTTGAGTATTAAGTTCTAAGCACGTCTCCAATATCTTCTGAAGTTGCTATCGCTGGAAGTAGAAATGTTGTTTCTGGAATTTATGTTCCTAAGCAGTTCACTATCAAAATTCGTTCCCAGAAGTGAGTAAGAAACCTATAGAAAATGAATGACTAATGGAGGAAGGGACTTGCGTGTCCCCCTAGAGAATGTGCTACCTCATCTGCTACACAGAGCACACATACGACACACTGCCATTGCTGTTCCCGTTCTGAAATCAATGGATATATACCTGTATCATCAAGGACAGCTGCTGGGACCTCATCCCTTCCCACATTAGCCCTCATCAAGCTGCTTATGGCTGCAAAGATGCCAATCAGTTTCGGGAAGGGGAATTCACTGTGTTGCCCATAATTGCTTCACACACCAAGTCTGCCAATCAATACTGACATAGCGCCGTGCGTTTCATTTATGCTGATACATGGATGAAGATCACGAACTGAGTCTGAAAAGGAATAGGGTGAACTTATTAAAATAGTGCCTTTTAAGAGCCCTTTCCCCCTAGCAAATGACATCTTTAATAACCCGCTAACAAATGGATGATTTTATCATCTGAATGTTACCCAGCTCCTTAGGATCAGTTTGAAGTTTATTAAAAGTCCTGTTTACTAAAACCTAGATGCCATCTTCATACTTAAAAAGTTTTGCAAATTCCTACTTCTTCTATTAAAAATAGAAGCATGTAAAAGTAAAAGCCTAAATTTTGCATTCCTTAAACCACAGTTAAATAATTAACTGAGAAATAAACGAGAAATTGAGTCTTGGCAAACATGACCCCAGGTCTGAGCACACTTAAATAACTGAACAGGCTTATTTAGCAAAGACTTTATGAAGCAGCAAAACAGATGACAAACCTAATTTGTCACTGAAGGCCTTGCTGGCACTTGGGCAAAATGAAAAGAAAGCATTCCCAAAACACAGTATATCAGACACTTGCAGAAGGCTATTGTTTGGTGGCCACTTCATGGGTATAGTATGGGAAAACTGGGTTTCAGGTATTTTCATCTGTTCTTTTTTTGCTGATTCAGAAATGTTACCGCCCTGTTTGCTACACAGTAACCAGCTTTTAATGGCACAGGCTATGAATAGCAACTGAGATTGAGGTTTTAAAAAGAAAAGATTGTGGGTTTATGTTAGTTCTATTTTTGAAGGCTGAAAAAGCAATAAAGTATAGACAATGTGTACCCTAAAAATATTTATATAAAGAGATCAGTTTTCAAACTCTTTTGCCATCTGTCACCTGAAAATGATTAATTGTGTGCAGGCTGTTATTAGGAATAATCAGTGTTTTAAAAACCACAGATAAAGAAAAAGCAATAACACAGCATTTCAATAGCATAGGTGTACCTCTGGCTATGATGTTCAGCATTCTTTCTCAGGAACACTGAGTTAGACTAAGAGAGCACATATCACCTACAGGCTCTTTTTCCTAGGAAATTTGTCTTTCTCCTTGTCTTCTAGAGACACACAATGTATTTTTACAATTGACTAAGGAACGAGCAGGATTCTATTGTTTGTCATAGAGCTTGTCTGCTGAGAAAAAAAAGCTCAAGTGAATCTATTTTTCTTTTTTAATGATTCAAAAGAATGTCTTACAAGACCATCTGTTAGCTGCATTGGCTATCCAGTCAGCATCTATTTTCAAAACTACTTGTCTGGCAGAAAGCATCACAAATACTCTCCTTGTTCATGTTGCATGTCAAAAGCAAAGATGAAGGCAGCAGATAGCTCTGCTAAAAACCATAACTGAATATTAAAAAAAATGAACTCTGAATGTTTGTGATGGACTAGATGTACAGCATTCAAAGACATCATCCACGACCTTACTACCCTAAATGGGAGCTTCAAGTGGTGATGAGCTCCACAGCAGGGTGTGCAACACCATGATGTGTGTTGCTCTTCTGGTGGCTGCTAAAGTCAACTAAAGGGACTACAGATCACATTCGGAGTGTAGAAAGTCATCTGAAAAAACAAACAGTTTAACCTAAAACAATGTGTGTAATAGTAAGAGTTTCTAACACAGCATGTAGAATGGAGAAAATTGAATGAGGACCATAACTATAGAAATCAATAGACCCTATTTGTTTTTACAACTCATTTATTTTTACCCTTTATTTGTAAGTTGTGGGACAAAAGGTTACCTAGCTGCTGTATTTTCATCAAATCATTTTGAGGAATACCCCAAAATTGCTCCCCCACTCTAACAGTTAAAATTAAACCCTAAAATACAGTGATAGATAATACCTTTTACTGTATATACATGCTGTTGTTAGAGTATAATAGCAGGAGATACACTCTATATCCTACATATTTCACTAACGGTGTATCTTTTACACATTTATTTTCTAAACCACTAATATTACTACTTGAACTGCAGATATATTCAGTTACAAATATAAAATGCTTTCTGTCTGCTTTATTCTGCTTCATGTACTTTCTTGATTTTAAGTAACATATTTTGCATTGCTTACCATGGCATCTTTCTAGGTATTTTCATATTTTTCATAAGTTCACTATTTTGTACCCTTCAGACAAGCTGCACAAATATTCAGTGGCAGTTACACATGAAATATTGATGTTTTCTGTTTCTTATCTAAACTGTTTTCTGAGACGGATGCAACACAAAATTATTCTGTACAGTTGAACACGTCGCTAAAAACCACAAACCAAACAACCCCAAACAAACACATCCAGGAATTTCTGTGTCAAAATGAAATACTGTGAGCCTCCCTTTAGCTAAACATATTTTAAAAAGTATGTCTATTCTGTCTCCTCTCCACAGTTTGAAGGATTTGCCCATTTTATTTATCAGTTCATCAGTGCTTCTGCCCTACAGCCCCTCAGCTTCAAGTGCCAGAGTAGCACGCTGACTTCTGGTGGTCAAAAAGCAGAATTTAACTCTGTATCTGTCAGTCAGAACACACTTTAACTGCACGTTACAGTCTGTAACCTCATGATATTACATTCCACAAGAGAATTAGAATAACTGTAGTAGGGGAGGGAAAAAAAAAAAAAAGATGAGAAATCAAATAAAGTTTATCAATGTTCAATTTTTGAGATATGGATTGAATCCTGCAAATACTTCCCATACTATCAGAGAAAATGTTAGGCAACACTGGCCATTTCTAAATTGGGAGATCCAGAACCATTACCAGACATATGCCTTTTCAGTGTTCCTTGGCAGCTCTACACTTATTATAGCTCCCAGGCTGTGGGGCCCACCAGATTAGAATAGCTCTGCTATGTACTGTTCTGCATGTCGTATGTTGTGAGCTTTGTGTTCTTGAAACTTCTATGTGTTCAGCTGTTCTCCCAAACAGAGAAAACCTTCAGGATTGATAGGCTCTGTTACTTTAGAGAGCTTTCCTAATCTTAATATGCTTTACTCAAGGAAATCTTGAAAGGTGATGGGCTTAATCAAAAAGCATTTATGCTGCTGTACTGGTTTTGACTGGCATGAAGTTAATTTTCTTCATAATAGCTGCTGTCTGTGTTTTGCGTTTGTGATCCAAAGATTATTGATAGTACAGAGATGTTTTCATTGTTGCTGAGCAGGGCTTACATGGAGTCAGGGACTTTTCTGCCTCTCACTCCACCCCAAAGAAGGCTGGGGGTGCACAAGGAATTGGGAGGGAAAACAGCATGGACAGCCAGCTCCAGCTGGCCCATGGGATATCCCATTCTGTACGGTGTGATGCTCAGCAGATAAAACTGGAGAATAAGGAGGAAGAGGGGGATGTTCAGAGCGACGGACTTTTGTCTCTCTAAGTCACCACCACATGTGCAGGAGCTCTGCTTTTCTGGGATGGCTGAACACCTGCCTGCCCGTAGGAAGTGGTGAATGAATTCCTTGGGTTTTTTTGCCTGCATGCTTTGCCTGTTAAACTGTCTTTATCTCAGCCTGCAGTTTATCTCCCTTTTTCTCTTAAGGTTAAGGTTTTCACATTTGTCAATAGCTGCTTTATAATAACTCCCAGATGAAAGAAGCTGAATTCCTGTAATCTGTATTCTGTAGTATAGGATATAATGACCTTGATTCACAGCATTCTACTCTGCCACAGGGAAACCAGAAATGGAAATACATTTCTTTGTTATTATTAGCTAAAAGATGACTACCTACATGCTAAAGAACAGTTTCTCACCTCCTCACAAGATACTCCTACTGTAAAATTCACATATCTCTGTCTCTAATTTTGCAATTCTTTTTGCTTGCAAAACCACACATGAATCAAATAAACTGCTTCTGTGTTAACAGTTTTAAAAGATTTTGTTTTAAAATGATGCAGAACTTGGGTCTGGATTTTTGCAGATGGACAGACATTCAACATGCATTTTTATTACTTTACTATATCACACAGCATCAATCAGGTTTGAGAGGGAATTTCTTTAAACCTGTTATTTATACACATACCCAAAATTTCAAATATTGTTTCCATCACTGAAACCTTGTCCTGAAAACAGACACTCACATGATCCCTTTCTTGTTTTTCAGTTAAATATATTACAAATACTCAATATTTGATTGTTAATAGTGCATTAGCTAGGGTTAATAGTTCGCAGTATATTTAGGATTCAGTAGTTTGCCTAGCTATTCCCTCTTACGCATCCATTTTCCTACAAATACATACATTTTGCATGTTGAATGCTTTGCTTCTGGGCTTCTCAGCCATTGAATATTGCACTTTCCTGGTGCAGGTGTTACCTTGACCAGAGATGTCTAGAAGGAAATGCAATCAAACAAGAAAGGAAGAAAATGGCTCTAAGGGCTAACTTATAATAGGAGTATCCCAGTAATGAGTAGAAAAATGAAAATACAGCTATTTGAAAGGCAGTACGTTCTGTTCCTCCTCTTGGTTTGACTTCTGAAGTACACAAATGCAAGAACCCACATGTACAACATTTGTTGGCAAGCCCACCACTCTCTGCCCATACCTGGAGAAGCATGTAGATTTTGATTAATTTTAGAAGTTATTTTAGCTTAGTAAACAACAAAAAAGATCAAATAGAAAGGAGAAACTGGGAAAAAAATGAAAGGAAACAGGGAGAGCAGCAACTGTGTCAGAGCAGAGGGATCCTACCTTCCTTCACAAAGTTTGTTCTAAGTGAAAACACTGCAAATCACATCTCCTTGACCTAAAAGAACACCAACTTTTCCTAGGCCCTACACAGTGAAAAGTTTGAAGTTGTGCAGAACAAACTTTGCTTTTTACAAATCTCTACACACCACTTATTATATATTTGACAACCCAAAATAGCCCTTATTTGCCATGTCTAGGTACAGTGGCTATATCAACAAAGTGTTTTCTTGATACATTTGCTGTCCTCTGAGAAACAGCTGTTTCAGCTTCTTTCACTGACAAACGAGTGATAGGTCAGCAGACACTACTGAGTTTCTCACTCTAAAAGCCAGTAATGCACAGTCTGTGTCTTCAGCAGATGGAAGAGCTGCTGCAGAAGGCTTCTAATTGCCCCTGCTCTCAGAGCACTGGAGCTGGGAATGGGGAGAAAGTCAGAGGCAAGAAGACAGTAATCTGCAGCAAGCCTATGACCTGGAATATTTAACCGGGAAGGGTACGGAGGAGAGAGAACTCAAACAAATGGAGACAGATGGAGTTTCATTCTATTCAGCAAAATGAATGTGTTTAAAGAGAGTAAAAAGAAGAAGCAGAAATGACATGTGCACAGTTATTTGCCTGGCTTTTGAGTTTTCTTCTCCACAGAAATTGATGGGAAACAGCTTAGTAACAAAAGCAAAGAACTAAAACAAGTTCAGGGGATTTGCTCACCAATGACACTATTGATCCACTCCGATCCTGGACAAGTCATTTTACTGTTATATGTTGTGAGAGGGAGCTGTCAAGATCCAGTTTTAAAGGTTATTAGAAATGAGTCTGCCCAAATTAAGTTGAAAACGAGCCCATATGCCAATGTCAATTGTATGGGTTTTATTTGACAGTCTACCAAGAAAATAAAATTTGCATCTTATAATACTAGTTCTGTTCTGAGTACATATGAAACAGTTAAAATGCTTAACTACAGCTCTTCTGAACTAAATGACCTTTTAAGCCCCTTCTGAGTGGTCTTGCAGCAACAAGATTAATTTATCCTTTCTCCTTGATTGATTGTTTTTGTTTTTTTCTAAATATAATGCTTCATCAAATTTTGCTAAGCATCTTGTGAGACACATCTCATCAGTCCCTTTTCCTTTAATGACAGCAGAGGTAAACACATTGCTTGCTTGTTTAGCTAGCAAGGACTTCAGAATGACCCACAAACCTCATTTGGCCTATAGAGCTATAAAACACTGCCCAGCATTGCTAAAATTTATGGTCCATCACCTCCAAAATCCCTGTGTAAAAATCATACAGCCCTGCCAGGGAAACCATTTTAATTTAATAACATGTAGGAAATACAGTGTGAGGCTTTTCATGAGCAGTTTCTGTGTGCGTAGAGGGAAAAGGAGCCATTCGTCCTCATTCCACAAATATACTCAGTGGGTTGTTTTATTCAGGCTGCTCACATCCACAGATCCTCTGGCAGACCGGATCCCAGCTGTCCTGTGCTTTTCTTTGCCACAAGGCCTCTACACTGCAAGAGGGAACACCATATTTTAATGGCAGCTCTTTAATTATTTTCTCCTTTGTCCATCTCCTGAAAATGTTTTGTGCATTTTTCATCTCGTAGGATTTCTGTCCTTTGGTGGAAAGGAAACTGAGTTTTTTTTTAATTTAACATAAATAGTTCTAATACAGACTTAGGCTATGAGCATGGCTGGTACCTGTCTCGTGTCTTCTTTATATTCTTTCCTGGAGAGATGGTAAACTAGCAGTTTTTTAAAACTGTTATTCCCCGAATTCTATAATAAGTACTCATACAATCAGAACATTTTTCATTAATAAATCCTTAGCTTCCTAGAAATGCAGTTCCTTCTAATTATGTATTTGTATTGCCCATGCAATTCTAAACTAATTAGATTGCAACTAGATTAATCTCTCTCATACTTGCTAAATGCAATAATTGCTCTTGCAACAATCAATACACATTTAATTAATAGGAAAATAATTTGCTTATTAAATTAAAGTTACTTTCCCATGTTTTGCTGAGTATTTGCATTGAAATGCCATTTTTCATCTTCTGCCGTAAATTTAAATTTGGAGATAAGGAACCTAAATCCCAAGGCTATTTCCCAGGTTTTGAAATCAGCAAGACTTTTGCACATACATGAAAATAAACTCTAGGCCAGGATACAAAATATTGCATCACACTCCTCAGATGTAAATCAGTCTGTCCCCACCGTTCTGTTCTGAAATCACAGTTACACTTAAGTCTAGTTTGAGAGAAAACTTGATTTTCAAAAGATCTCAATTTCTATAGATTTGTGAAACATGCAAAGGTATTCTTTCTGGTTTCTTTATCTAAGGAGTGGAGCTAACAAAGAAATTATAGATTTTGTACATAGGGAAATTTTTAGTTGCAGTTTAGAGCACACTTAACACCAGAGGACTTGGTCATGAGGCAAAACCCCGCAGGATCTTGATTTCTCCAGATTCCTTGCTTGGGGAATTATTCCCAATAAGGAATTCAGCCAGTACGAGGGGTATGCATTCCATGAAGTGTGTACAGCTTAGACAGAATAGATTCAGATTAGAAATTAAAAAAAAAAAAAAAATCACTTTTATGGTGCCCAGGCATTGGAATAAGTTGCCCAGGGAGGAGCTGGAGTCACCACCCCTGGAGGTGCTCTAAAAGAACCTAGATCTGGCACTGGGTGACGTGGTTTAGGGGTTACAGTGGCAGGGGATTGATGGTTGGACTCGATGATCTTAAAGGTCTCTTACAATATTGATGATGCTATGCTTTTTTATTTTGGGGGTGGGGACAGAACACAGGAAACTATGGCTGCATTACAGATATGTGGACTCCATTTAGCAGAAAGTTGTAGGGACCCTGTAGGAACAAGGCAAAGCAGAAATGTGTAGTAACATTGAAATACCATTAAGAGTCAAATTTAAGCCTAGTAGGTTTGAAATGTGGTCATACATACTTTATCCATTTGGGAAGCAGTTGAAAACAGGAATGAGGAAACTCTGTTGTTCATGAGCTTTGCCTGGCTTGGTTTCTAGAAACTTTAGTTACATCCTTACAGAGAAAGGTCACTAGTACTACTTAAGAATGTGACAAGTAAAAATATGTCTATAATTCAATACCCCAGTTCTATTATCATTGCCTCCCTTTTTCCAGTATTGCCACAGATGTTGAAATCGATACTGGGGTTTTTTTCCCCTAATATTAGTTTTGAAATTTTATGTATCATAACAATATTTCCCAAACTGGTGCTATTCTGATGATTTACTTTATATAGAGTCCAGACATTTCAACAAGTAAATAAGAGATAATACAGTTTTTAAGGCATTTGGTTTTGAATCAATAACATGCAGATACTATCCAAGCTTAACAATGCTCATCATCCTCCCATACATATTGACAAGGTTTAGGAATGGCTCTCCCCAATTCAGTATCCTGACCAAGATTCTCCAAGCTACTGCAAAAGTTACTCCTAACCTGACCAGAACCAGGACACTTACTTTCAGAGAGGAGAGAGACTGAGTCTCCCCCAGTCTCTCAGCCACCAAATTTTATTGTCCATCTTTGGCTCTTTTCTCTTTCTACCCAAGTATCTAAAATTTTGTCCTTTCTCAGATTAATATTCTGTCTCTCACCTTGTGGCCCTGAATTTTCAGTAATTAATTCATTTGAAGTCACTTTATAGTAAAAGAATTCAGGCTGATCTGCTCCATACAGCATAAGAGCAAGAAATATATACCTTGAAAGGGTATACTAATCTAAAAACTTATGTAAGAGATTATTAAAGTATTTCTTGCTACTTAAAAATTACTTGCTACTTTTAATACATAAAAAAGTGTATTCAAAGAAAAAATATAGTGGAAAGGCATTAAAAATTTTTAGTCAAGAGAGTATAAATTACTTTTGACCTTTAATTCACTGATTTTCAGTTTTCCATCTCAGCTGTCAGAAAGGAAGAAAATGTGTTGTTTCAAAAGAAATTGTTTCTAGACATCCCTTTCTAAAACATATTTAGTTTTTATGAATTTTTATTCTAGTTTAGGATGAAGTGATAAACTGGTATATACCATTTCAGGAAGAGATAATCAAACAGCTCTATGAATACAGGTATTTTAAAAACTAATATTCAAAGCTTCCTTGAAATTCAGTGAAAATGGAACTCAAGTAGGCTTATGGGCAGTCAGTTTGAAGGACACAGGTGCTTTAAGTGTTGGAGAAATATGTTGAATTAGAACTGCTTTTCTCTCACTCAGTAGCAACAGCCGGTGTAAAAGCTAATCCTCTGATCAGCTCCACAGGCTTTCTACTAGCACATCCCAAAGACAATCATTACTTTAAACAGAAATGAAACAGGCTGCATTCTCGTCTTGTCCATTATTTACATAAAAATAAAACTAGTCATTGGCATTTTATTTTTTCTGCTAAGTTTGAAAACGGTGCCATTTTTAATTTCCGAGAGTTGCAATAACATGGGTCAAGTGACTCTTACAGAGGCACAGCACTGTGTCAGGCCACACGACAGGAAAACAGGCATTTTGGAGGTGTGAGATTAGTATATGTGGCAGCTGAGACCCACACGACACACACGAACCCCACCTACAATTCCAGGCAAAAAGCCATTTATTCCAAATAGCCAGTGTCATTTATACACTTTTGTATGTTTATCAGTCATGTTACTTATCCATGGGTTGCTTAACTATTACAACAGATTCATTGGCTGTTATTTAACTACAGCATACTATTATTGGTCACCTATAGCATAAGCATTCTAAGTATTCTAAGTATTCAGAAAAATAAGGGGTGCAGATATGTGGCTGTTTTTCTCCTTCTATTGCTTAGATTTCTTGCTTCTATTATTACTACATTCTCAAGGCTAGAAGCTAGTTGTTTTCCTTTTCACGGGCTTTTCTCACAAACAGAAGTTTGTCCAACTTAGGACCTGTGAAGCCTTCAGACTAGCTGTTGGCCACAACAAGTACAGAATCAAAGTACGGGATTTTAGTATAGGATCAAAGCTTCCCTTAGTTCTTATGACAGAAAGATCAGAGAGAAGCTGTGGCAAGGAAGAAGCATTGCATCAGAGAAAGGTTCCTGATAGTATGGACAAGTTTTCCAGCTGATGAGAAACACTTCTGCTCCTCCCTGGCTCTGGGATGCCACACATAAAGTAGAATTGTCCTTTGATCTGCAGATATTTTGAACCACTCAGCTAGACAGGAGCTTTGATTGCATTTAAATACACACACACATGTAACACCATAATCATTTTTTAGTTCTCTTTAATATCCATTTCTGCTATTTCTCTTCTTGTTGAGATATTCCTATGCAGTTTCTAAACAGGCTAAAAGAAGAAGTAAATCAAATTACATTCAGAAACTCCTGAACCTGCCTCCAGAAGCTCCCGTTACCAAATAAAAGAGAAATCCTGGGTATATGCTCCCTGCCACAGATCAGTCTCCATAATGCACAGTGATATATCCTTCAGGGTTTCTTCTTTCTAGACAGACTTTGGAACTGAAGATCTGACTGCTGCCACGCCCAGTTCTCACCGACTGCAAAGGCAGGCATCAGCTGAAATGTTAACACTGCTCCGTCAAGGTCAAGGTAAATAGGCCAAGCAGGCTGAGCCCAGCAAAGCTCATGGAAAGCATTTTGGGCAAGTCAAGAGAAAATTAAATGCATATGCTGTATCTGTGAACAGCACTGCAACTGGTAATTGTCATGAGGTGCTACAAACACACTTGCTTTCCCTATTATTCTTATTTTGAATAGCTAGAATTCTTAAGGTTTTTTTATTTAAGCATTTTGGAATTTTTAGAGTATTAAGAGTATTTTTCATTAAGAGATGGTGTAGCTTTCTGTATTTTTATATTTCCTTTTTGTTTTCTCAAATAGATATATTTTTGCTGAGATTTATATAAAAATTATTTAAAATCTCTCCATTTATCATTTCTTCATTACAGATAAATGGTTTAATTAAGCATCCTCTATTGTCATCAGCTGACAGACAATGTCATTCAAAGTTCTCATATTATTATATCATATATAGATATTATTATATATTCATATACAGTATATTTTCCAGAAATAAATTTTAACAAAGTAAATGCTATGCATTAGTGTGAACCTCTTTAAACTTACTGGTTATCTAGATATCAAGATTATTCCTTGAATTAATGAAACTTGCATCATTTTTCTTCCTTACTCATTGTTTTGCTCTTCTTACATGTACTAAGCATTTGCTGGTCTGTATTTCTCAAGCTGCTTATAGTCAGTACTATTCAATAGAAAAAAATGTATTGACCAAATCCAAGGAAAAAGTCACTTAGCCTAAGATTTTATAGATTATGATCATTATGCATAATATTAGAGAGCTCACATTTAAGGAAATGTCCTCAAAGACTGCAGCTGTAACTCCATACTCCCATCAATAGCTCATTATATTCTGTACGGTTGTGCAAGAACTTAGTCATTATCAGAAAGGAAATAGAAACATATTCCCTGAAGTATTTGTCTTTTATTGAAAACTGTGACAACATCATCCTACTTCCTTCAGAATTCATCACTTTCCTTGGACGTCTGATAACTGATGAGAAAACATATTCTGTTGTTTGGTGCTAGAATGTTTTATTAATAAAGCCAAACTTTAGATGCCCAGCTTTAAATATTAGTGGTGTTGTCTGTGTACCTAATTCTTTTACACAGTAAAGTTTCAAGATGCTTGAATTTTAAGGAATTAAAGTAGATATAGTTTAGCAATACCTGGTATTTAGATTTATGGATTGTAGTCTAGAATAACTATAAACAATTTTTTAAAAGCTTGAATATATTCATATTTTGAAGGCAGAGAAAATAAAGCAGAAACATCATGGCCAAGGCCAAAGCTTTTAATTAGTCCATAAAGCTTCACATCTCACAGATCAAAAAGGATGGATACAATCAGTTGTATGATAAACAAAATGGTGTTGCTTATCTTAGGATAATATTAAATGCTGGCTCTTGCATCAGTTGTGTGGTGGAAGAAGTAAATTACTAGATTATTTTTTCATTTATCATTCTTATTAACTTAATATTGATTTTACACCAACTCAGGATAGGACCAAATGCTTTTAAAATAATGAATTACAGTTCAATTGTTAAAATGGGTTCTTTTAAATACAATAACATTTCACATCAAACAGATGGACAAAGCATTCTTTTATGTGGAACAAAAGGAAAGCCTCAATTAAAATGTTCAGAACTGCAGGCACCGACAAGTAAAGGGAAGCTTAAAGCTGTTTAGTCTAGTTTTATCTCAAAAAGGCATTCATTCTGCAGCAGTTCAGTTCTCCCTGGTATTCCAGAAACAAATTGTCTCACCTTGGTTTCAATGGAATGGCACCTTTCCAATTCATACAGGCACAATTATTATTTCCTCCTACCATCCAAGGCGTTTAAAATGAATAACCCAATTACCCAGAATTATAGGGTAACTTGGTCTGCAGGCTTTTATTCAGCATGGGAACAAACAAAAAGCACACAGCAAAAGCACAGCTGCAGTAAAGAATCTTGATATATCAACGGCCTTGGCATTAGCTCCAGCCTGGCACTAAGTTTTAAGATGTAATGGGAATGCACCTAAGTCTCTCCAGAAGCAATAGCTATGAATGCCAAGTGTTTGTATACCTACAAGTTACTTATAATGAAATACTTTATTTCCTCAGAAGATCTATCAGTTTATTCAGGTGTTCAGTCTTGGTTTTGCTACAAAATAACTGAAAAGCGTTCTTTTATAATAATAGTGGTAATATACTCATACATCAAGCTGCACATAAATATCCAGGGCACAATGGCCATATAGTATAGGAATAAAATAAGGTTAATAAAACATATGTTATGAATAAAACAGGGTGAACATGCAAAATACTATTTATCATTTTCAGATTTCCACTTTAGCTGTGTTATAGCCTGACTCCGGGGATACAATAATTAATCCCTTCAGAACGATTCAGAAAACTATGAACTATTTCTACATTAACACTTCAGTATCAGATTTTTTTTTTATTACTAGTTAAAATATATAGTGATTCATTGTCTGATTCTATAAGAGTTTACTGTTTGATTCAAAACCTGAAAAATAAGGAAGAGTACTGGTAGATGGAGAAAACTGTGAATTTGCCTGCCTACTTGGTTTTTCCTTCTGTCTTCACATCAGTTGAAGGGAAAGAAAAAACTTATAATTTTGCAGTTGGATAAATAATTGACTCTTTTGCAGAAAATAACAGAAAAGGGTTTGGTTTCTCTTTTTTTTTGGGGGGGGGTGAGGCTGGGTGGGGCTTTTGTTGTTGTTGTGGGTTTTTGTTTCTTTGTTTTCTTATTTGCCTCCATTTTCATTCTCTCCAACTAAATTACATGCTTTTATCCACAGTCAAACTGTTTCCCAACTGTTACGAAAAATCAGGGAAACATTTCCAAATTCTGCTCAGCTTTCTTAATTAAAATTTTCAAACCTAGATGAACATCCCTATGAGAAATAGACATGGCTTTATGCATGGTAAATGTTCTTTTAATGCCTTTGAGAGCCAGTCATATTACTATATACTGGCCTCCACAATTTGAACAAGGTCTTTCTAGCATTGATGGATGAGTTCAGCAAAATCCCTTCTAGTTAAAAGCATTTGAAAGACACCCAAGGGGAGAAATAGCATTAAACCAGAGATATATTTATTTATTGCCAGGCAGGGATGCCCTCAGAAAGAAGTAAATCAAAGATATCTCACGCAGTCTTAAGAAAGAAGTAAAGATGGTGGAATGACAAATTTTCCATGGCACTTGAATCAAGAAAAACACTACTTTGAAACAGAAAACCAGAGCAGATCATTTACAAGACATTATCACTTCAGGATGCTTGGAGAATAATGGAGAAGTTAGAACATGAGCATATTTGTAAGACTGACTGTTCCAGAGCCTGTATTTCAACCCTTCTCAAGAAATGTTTAAAATCACTTACTTTACTTACGTGTTTATGCACTTGTGGGACCAAGATCAAAGTCTAATGCCAACCACTACTACTGTGGAATAAGAAGTTAAATAAAAATAAACCCTTCATATTTGCTGAACAAGATAAAATTATTACCATTGTTGTTAGATACTTCAGATTTCATTGAACTGGTGCTAACTTGGCACAATCTGAATTGCAGGAATATGAACTTAAATAGAGAATTTGTATAACTATGACCTTACCTAGACCTTGCAGCAAAATATTGTATAATTGGTGGATTTCAACTAGGCCACATAGTACTTCTCAGGAAGACTTTGCTATGCCAGCTAAGCTCCCTGTGAAGTCATTGAAGCCTTCCCGTTTTTCTCAGCAGGAGATGAAATGGATCAATCTATAATAGCTTTGACCTTTTTTTTAAGGTTAGAAGCTGGCATTGCACTAGAATAATCCGCAGTCAAACACCTATAAATCACTTTTTTTTCTCTCTAATGCAGCCCTCTTCTAGAAGGTTGTGTTCCTAAATGAAATTGTAAATATAAATTTCTTCCCTGCTCAAAGTTAACAATGAGAATCCTGTCTTGCAGCAGGACCAGACAAACTTAAGGCCAAACCCAAAGCCATTGGACTCCCACAGAAAGCATTTGGGCAGCGCGCTAAACATCCATCAGTGTCTGCAGCCACTCTGGTACAGCTGACTGCCATCCCTTCCATCTGCCTCTGGTTCAACAAGCAGGGCAGGGCATGATGCAGGGATTGAGTCTGGTTTCTATGACAAATCAACATCATTTCTGTCACAGCCTCTGCATGTAGTGCTGTTAAACCTCAGCCTGAGCATAGGAACCATTTCAAAACATCGGCGTTTCCTTCCAGATGGATGGAGACCTCAGTTTTCGGTAGTTCTGTGCATCCATAAAATAATGTTTTTCCTTAAGAAGAGGACTGATCTTTAGAGAAGACCTTAAAGTTCTAGTAGTAGACAATCAGTGCAGAACAACTTCAAAGTTTTGCAAAAAGCTTCAGTTTTTCAAGCTGTTCTAAGTGAAATAAAAAACCCTATGAAAACATTAAAATTAAATCTGAACTCAAGAACTTAGGGTGATGTTGATGTCAACATCAAAGACTGTACTTACACCAGGGATGCAGCACAGAGCACTTAACTGCACTGTAACCAAGTACCACTTTTTATTGTGCTGCCTTAAAGATGGAGCTGGCCAGAGGCTGCTTTTCACTGGATATCACCTGGAAAAACAGAGCCATTGCTTCTTCCCTTGATACCTAAATATTTTTGCTTTCTATGCATTTTTCGTATATTTGTACCTTTGTAGACTACTAATACACGGTTGAAGCTTCTAGTAGTTTTCCTGTCCTATTCCCCTTACATTTCAGAGCAGTATGCTAACCTTCTAACACATTCCTGAAATACTGTTTAGTCTTATTTTCACAAAGAACACCTCCAACAAGGACATTTTGTTTTGCAACCAGATTCTAAGAAGACACAAAAAGAAATGGGGTAAAGAAGCCCTGAGCCAACTCCAATGGGGCAGAATAAGGGAGAAAACTACCTAACCAACTGCTCTTCTCATTGTACAATATTTGTTATATACGCTAATTTGTTAAACTTATAAAACTGTAGAAATCCAAGGCCGGGTGTGCCCACAACTACCATGGGGGCACCTGGAAGCTTCCAAGAAAGGTCTGCTTTTCATCTTACTATTTTAATACTGCTGTTTTGCCTTTTGATATTAGGCAACAGCATGGGGGCAAGCAAACATCTACTCCCATATGCCACAGATCCAAAGAAATAAGACAGGGCACTGGAGAAAGGCAGGGAGAGACAGGAAAGATGTCTGAAGATAAAGTAAGGACCAAAAGCCTTACAAGAGGAGCAAGGGACAACAGGTCTTCATGGAATTTGACAATAAAAAGAAGAATCCAAAAAGCCAGCATCAGGGGAATTGCAATCTAGAAATATTTAAAATTAGAAAATAAATATAAATGTGAAACTGGGGACCCATCAGGCAAATCACCAGTGCTATAATGAGATTTACTTACAACTATTTTCAACATGCTTTTTCCACAGCTGCAGTATCTTGTAAAAAATAATCTTCTGTTTTGGTCTAGTATCTTTTCTGAGTCTTTCTGGCATTCCTTCAGCTCTGCTTGCTTTAGCAAAAGGGTGGAAGTAGAACTATCTTGCTTCTCTTCACATCTGGTCCTAGAAAACATAATATATTATTCCATTTCCACTGCTCAGTCTTTATGTTGATGCTTTCTGCACCCACTTCCAAAATATTACACTGATTTCCTCTAAATAGCACAATTATTTTTACCCCATTTTTAAAATGACAAAAAATCCTGAAACCAGCATTGGTTTCACACATCTGTACAAATTGCCTGTCAATAGGTTGAATAAAGTTTTCAAGTTAGTAAATTACTTTTTACATACAATTCTAAGTGCCTTTGATATACAGTGGCCAAAGTAGCTACACTGAGTTAAATAAGAATCATTAAGTGCATACTACAAAAGTCCCATCATAGGATGTTATGAATACCAATTTGCCATAAACTTCAGGGGCTTGCAAGATGTCACAGAAATCTCATCATGTTGACGGAAAAATTCTGTTGAGACTATGTGTTTGAGTGTCAGAATGAAGTAAAACAATGACTGTGACAGTTTAGAGACCTATTCTGTAAGTTTACAGCAACAGATCTACTGGAATAGATTTTAATGTAAACTATTCACTTTAGCATCAAAGCTAGTTTGAAATGATAGCAGTCTACAAACCTACAAAATTAAAACTTTACAAATATTTGCTATAATGACCTTAAAGAATCTAACCAGTTTTTGCTCTTCTAGATATGAATTTCAATACTTATTTTGTGATGAGAGTAAATATTGTTTGCTGTTCAGTCTAACTGGAAAAAAAAATCTCATCCATAATGAACTTATAATATTCATGCATTTTTATAGCACTCTTGTGTTCCATTTCAAAACCTAGAAGAAAGTAGATATTTATATTCCTATTAGAACAACATATTTTAGATTAATTTTAAAAGTATTTCTCTATGCTTTAACATGTATGCTTATTTAATAAGATAGTTGCTCTCAGCATCTGTAGTTATCACAGAAGACAGTTCTGCTGTGCAAGCAGGCAGATTTCGATCTAAATTTTTACATTTACAAAAGGGTTTTTGTATTTCCAAACTCTCCTGCTTCATCGCTATAGTCCCATCGTTGCCAAAGGATTTACCGAAGGATGAGCCAGTCCATTCTTAGAGGTGGATACAGGTTTTTCAAACCCCTTTCTCTTTCAAGCTAAATTTCAGCTGGCACTGGTGTCACGGAGAACCTCCAGGGACCGAATGCAACCACGGGCTGCTGTTCAGGAAAGACTTCCAAGTTCTCCACGTCTCACCTCCTCCAAGGTGTGCGGCTGTCACGGACAGCTGCAGCTGAGACAGAGTTCTGACACAGGGCAGGGCAGTCAGGTGAGACTGAGCACAAAGGAGCACCAGTTGCCTGATAAAGAGATTTCTTCTGCTTTGTGTTAGTTTTACTGTGTCAAAATAATAAGATAAATAATACAAAGAAGGTCTATTTTATTCATGAAGCAAAAAAAAAGAAAAGACCAATGGCTGAAGTAAAGCAGTGTAAGCCTTTACCCAACAACAACCATCGCATTTTATAAACATATCCCTCAGAAGCAATATATGTACATCACTCTAGATGGGAAAAAAATGCATACCTAGAAAATTTCAAGTTCTCTAGGAACCTTGGGGTATAACAAAGTCCTGATGTTGGAACTTTCTTCCATCCAGGGAAGCTCTTCAAGATGGCCTGGTTCTCACAGCAGAATTTTGCTGCACCTAAGATCCACAGAAAAAAATATCAGAGAAGAGGGAAGTGCCAACAATAATTTTTAAGAAAACAATTTTTTTTTCTGCCTTTTCTTAAGGAAAAACAAATCAATAGGGCTCCTAAATGGTTCTAGAAACAGTTTTCAGATGTAAGAAGAAAATTCTCCCCAAACAAATTACTGGCAAGTCTCAGAAGAATTAATAGCTAAATTTTGCAACAACAACAGTCTCTTGCATCTTGTATTCCTTCACCCGTGCTCAAGACAAAAGGGTTATTCAAAATGTCAAGTGTAAACAGATTTGCCTTTATTTACATTCACACCAAAATCATCTGAAAAGAGTGAATCCTCAGGAAGAGTGAAACTGCAGTCTGGAAGTGAGGAAAAACACCTTAGAACAATACTGTCACACGATTAAATTCTGACAACTTTCCGTCTGCTAATCATTTTGAACTGGAACGTAGCTCTTAGAATTTCAGAGTAAGAAGACTTATTTGTATATGTTCGGAATCTTACTCTATTTCAAATAATTAAAAGAATTTTTAAACTTCTCTGGTTGGTTGAATGCCCCTTGTAGGTACTTAACATTTAGGTCCTAGACCAGTGCGAATGGTTATACATTTCTAAATAATAAATAAAGCTGAAAAATTAATAACTGGAAGTCCTTAGTAATCATGGAATTCCCTCTCTTGTTCTTTGCTTTGAGGGTTGCTTGTTGTTGAGATTTTTTTTTTGTAAATATGGTTTGCCTTATCAATTCAGCCCCACACTTTCACAGCTCAAGAACAAGACTTCTGAAAAAACGTATGTACCTTATAGCATATAATTTCTTAGGGTTTTTTGACAGGTTTCAAATAAGATTTATGTTATTTTTCTGTAAATTTAATATTCCAGTTCTACTTGCAAAATGCCAGTGTATTTAAAAAGCAGTAATGTACACATTTGAACCCACTCAAAAGATTTCTCTTGAAATATTTCTCTCTGCTGTATCTGTGTGTATTTTGGATGTTTCCACTTCAATCATGTCCAGTATTAGGAACCAGGTTTGTGAGTCTGTGAGGTTCTTTTTCTACTTCATCCACAAACTTAACTACTTGAGCCAACTCTCTCCTATCAGGAAAACTTCATCCTACATTTAGTGGATGTGCACGTGACACCAGATATAAGTAACAGAAAAATATCCTTTCTTAATATACTCTGGGTAGGAGTGATACTTCATATGAAGACAAGGAGATAAAGAAAGAAAAAGAAAAAACCTTAATTTATCTGTTGTCAACTTATATTCTCAGATATAATTTTCTTTACTAGGCATAATTATTACTAGAGCTTTGTTTACAAAGACAGTTTCTGTCTCAGAGAGTTTAAGAACTGATTAGGGACAATGGGAAATTGAAATATAAATTAAAAAAAAAAAAACATATTAGCCAGTATACTCTTTCTTTCTATTGAAACCTATTTCTGGGATAAAAGAGCATTTGGATGATATGGAGTTTCATTCTCCAGGGAAGACAATGGGAATTGCTTCTCTCAGCTCAGGATTATTATTCTTCCCAGTCAAAGCTTACAATAAGAGGAATCCCACATTTTTTCCTGGTTCCTTGTGTTTAACCCTACAAACCACAAGAATGAACAGTTGCAGTGACAACTGAAATAAAACATTGACATTTTATAGAAACAATTACCTTATGATCAGAATATTTTCTGGACATTAGGGCCAGAGAGCCACATCTAATTAAATTAAAGCAAGCCCCATCCAATTAACTATGATTTATAGAGTTTAATGTACCTATTTTGCATATTTGTGGTTTATATTTCTGTATTTACATTTTATATTACTATATTTCAGCACTTTGCTCAGTTCCCCTGCATATAAATTCTTTTGACATCAGCAGAAACAAATCTCAATGGCCCTATGCTCATGTGCCTTTTTAAACAGCAATTTAAAGGAACAGAACTTAAAGCCCAGTGGCATGAAATTAATGCAATTGAATACAAAAGAAAGCTGTTTGTCTTTTAAAAATATTTTTTGTGTGCATTTAGCTTTGGTTTGAGCATCAGAGCTGGAAGACCATTAATAGATATATGATTACAGAGCATTAAAAATAGAGCAGATTTTTCCAAGAAATAATTCACTGTATTCCAGACTGCAAGAAAAGGTATTAATGGATTTTGCATGTGAAATATTAGCATGTTCGCTTACAATTCTCAGAACCAAAGGATTTTTTCACCTTTATATAAGATAAGGCCTAAAATTTCAGGCAGGTTTTGTTTGTTTGCTTGTTTTTTGATTGCTTGTTTGTTGTTTTGGAGGGCTTTTTGGTTTGTTTGTTTGTTTTTTTTTTTTTTAATTTGTATTTTAAGTTTCTCAGAAGTGTGAAATTTTCACAATTAGGCATCCTTAGCAAAGACAGATGGATGCTAGAAAAGGTTAATAATGTATAAAAAAGTTATCAAGATAGTAGAATGTTATAGCAATAAAGAATTTCTTTATAGATAGCTCTGATAACCTGTCAAATTTCTATCACTTCTTTTAATTACAAGATTTTGGGGGAAAAAAGAAAAATGAAAAAATAAGATAAACAGTCATTCATTTCTGAGTCTTCATAAATTTCTGAGCTGGTTAAACACTAATTTTTTTCCTGAATAAAGTAGAAATTCAAAGGGTTTTATTTTGTTTTCCTTAGTCAGAAAACCTGATGTTGATATACAAAGTTCTCATTGGGAGGCTCCACTAGTTTCAAGTATTTTTAATGTGAAAAGTTTGTGAGGTTCAGAGAAAAATATTTTTGGTAAAATTCATAACAGTCTGAAACTTGGAAGAGGAGCATATATTCTAGTTTTTACTTAGAAACATCTCAATATTCAATGTTGACTTAGTCTCTCAAGTCTTGAAAGAAACTATACAAATAGCTCAATATTCATTGAAATAACAAGAAAAAGTTTGAGTTCATGAACCTGGGGTTTAGACTACTTGTCTAGGTTGTGGGAGAAAGAAATCCCTTGTCTGAACCACCTATGGTCATGCAGAATAAAGAATTAGCATTTGATTCTTCCGCATCATTAATTACTATATGGCTCATCAGTAAAAATGATCTAAAGACTGTCCGTAATATTTTTCTGCATAATTTCAGCATGGAATTATTTTGAATTGGCTAAATGCAAAACATTTATGGAGTGGAAAAATCTAGGTAGTTACAAATTTTATCTGGCTTTTTTGCCCCTATTATTTACATTTTTAATTTTTTAATAATGAGCAAAGTTCTATTCTCAAAAATTGTGTTAACTCTAAATATAGAACTAGAGAGCAGAAGACTCACATTGGATTTATCTTGCATCTTTTGTAATAAAACAGAACAATTTTTAAAATCCAAAATCAAAACAAAAAAGGGTTAGGGAAAATTAAATGGTTTCTTGACCATTTCTCAAAGATTGGACTGAAGTTAAACCCATAAAAAGTTTTATTTCTCCTGTTTTTTGGTTGTTTTTTTTTTTTTTTTTTTTTGTATTTTGCCATTTTAGAGATTAGGACTGAATACACGTTTTTATGCAGGATTATATGTAAAACTGACAATCTCACAAAACTAGTCAGATTGGTTAACATTAAGAATAAGTACACCGTAAACACATACGAGTCAAGCCTTTGGCAAAAATTAATTACTTCCTTAATGCAGTGCAAATAAGAGAAAATAGATCACAAAGAAGGAATGCAGAAGGAAAGCACATATATAGGAATGAAAAAAAACCCACCAAAAAATGGAAACTCTGGTCATTCTATCATGTACAATTACAAATACCAACTAAACTATCAGCATTCTTAAGACATCCCTGCACTATATTCCAAAACTGAATTAAACGAAATTGTAAAATAGATGCCAGCTACCATAAGACTTGTAGTCTATGCTTTTTGGTGTATTGTATGACTTTTGTATGATAAAGATGCTGCTAGCAAAGGTGAAGTAAATCAGGCAAGGGTTTTGATTGCTTTTGGGGGCAATCACACATAGGCACCATAACCTGTCCCACATCTCTATGCTCCCTATAATCAGTGTGATGTCTGCTGTGAAGCAACTTCACAGAGAGAAAGAAAATCACCCTTCAATGGGGCTACATCCATATCCTATTTGTCTGCCTTTCAACAACTAGTACTTTAAAATAGAAATCTAATTTATTAATTTTTTAGATACAAGTAGTTCATTGGATGTTCAAAAAGGATTCCCAGCTAAACTAAATGGAAAATCCTGATTCACATTCTGTTAAAATAAAAGAAAAATAATCAACTGATGTTACTGCAAACAGGACTGGATAACTAGAAGAATTTTAACAGTGTTCCCATATGCTGGTAGCTTCAAGTAAGACAACATATCAGCAACTGTCATGTTATGTAAGTAGGTTTTGGGTTTTTTCTTTTTTGATCTTATTACTATCCTTCAGATATTGGAACAATGACAAAGTAAATGTCTGGTAAGAAATATTCCATCAATTGTGTTATTTTATATCCACACTAGCTGGATTGACTGCCATAAGAGCCCATGACAAAGGATAAAAATAGAGAGTTGTTTCATTACCAGGTGAAACTTCAGAAATTTACAGTTTTTATTTCTACAGCACGATCTAACTTTTAATCTAAAAATATAGTGCAAATATCTGCAGTAGCCTTGGCTCTCTAGTGCTCGCTAAGGTAGATATCCCTATGTCTTTCTGTGAGTGGTGCTAAATTACTGGTCTTTTTGGAGAACCACGTTATTTAGCTGTGCAGCTCACAGATAAAAGTAGAGTTTAAAAAATGGACTTCAGATATTAAGTTTTGAAAAATAAATCAGTTTGTTCTAGAGAATCCTGGCAGCTTCAGGAAACAAGTGACTGAGCTTAATGCATGGGTAAGAGAGCAATATCGTGGACCTCTGGCCATCTAATATGCAGAAAGTCAAATTGTATGATCAAGTGACTGCGCAAACTAAGTATATAAAATATGTGGAATTAATGGGCAAAAAGCAGCATTTGCAAGATCCTGGAGATACTAATACGTGTCATCTTTCTTGGAACAAGCCTAGGCATCACTAGAGAGAACTCAAAGAAGCTGTAGGAACTCGGCAACTTTTTGCTGACAGGTTTAAGAGAAGAGCCAGGGAGTCTGCTACCCATGATCTGCAGTGAAGGATGAAGATATTTATGGCATTACCCTTTGAAGATATAGTGACGCACCAGCAAATCAATGGCGTGGTTGGGCATGGTGCTGAGTCTCCTGGCCCAAGACCAAAGAAGTACTTAATGATTTATGGAGCTTAAAGGCAAAGTTAATTCGTTGGGCAAAGCCTTACTCAGAAGTCAGACTTTCCCGAATCCTTGGCTAGATTCAAAGGTACTCAGCTCCCATTTCACTAGAAAGATCATATATTCATTGAGTTTAGTAGTAGATCTATTAGGAAATTCTCATGAGGAATATTATTCCACTAGAAAAGGTCAGGCCACTGAAACTAAGACTTGTGTACTGGAAATAGAGACTTTTGAGGTACCCTAGAGAAAGTGCAGAGAGTAAGTTGGGAGGCTGTACACATGAAAAAAAGCAACAACTTTTCCTTTAAAAAGGACCTTCGCTCATAGAGGTGTTTCTCTCCAAAGATATAAAGAGATAAATAGGAAAGAGAGGAAGAAAGAGACATAAGTTAAAAGAATATGTATATTTATACACAATCAATAACTTCATAAACAACTGAGAGGAGACATGCCATAGATATTTAAAATTAATTATAAAAATGTTTTATTCTACTTAATTGTTTAGAAGAGTGAGGGATAGTCTGGAATATTGGAATAATCAATGCTAAATCCTCAACACAGCTGAGGCAGCAGGCAATGGGTTCTTAACAGATTCCAGATTTTACACAAGCTCCTAGCTGCACATTTCCAAACTTGCCATCCTCTAATTCTGACTCTTTCCATACACTATTAGGAAGAGATCATATATTATCACTGGTACAAAAATTCAGCAAATATTCAAGCAACTCCAATCAAACCCAGAAGAGTGTGCCCCCTATATAGCTTTATGAATTAATTTCTATGGAAATTATACCAAAACATTTTGCATTTATGTTATTCAAGGAAGCAGTGCTCTGGAAAATGAAGAGATATCAGAGAAGTTGAGGAAGACAGCTGTTTGAAAAAAAATATTGCCTCAAATGTAGTAAAACCTTAACAGCATTCAACAACGTGATTAAAATAGCAAAGTTTACGCATGTGGATGAAGTTCAGGGGTACTGTGACAATTCTTACTGTAACCTAAAACATGGAATTAAACTACACTTACATTTTCTGCTAATCACTGATCTAGCCTATAAGATCATAGTGGCTACTCTTCACTGACAGTATTTTAATGAAAGTTAACACCCCAAAACCACCTAACAACTAGATTTACATTGTATTATGTTTATCATAGTGCTGAAGAGCCCAGGAAATAATCTGTGATGGTCATTGGGCCTCTTTTACCACCAGATCCTTTTAAAAGAATCCTCAAACAGAATGACATTACTAAACGATTTAAAGAAAATATAGAAAAGAATCTACAGTAGTAAATGGTCTAAGAAGAAATTTTTACATTTAAAATAAGATCTTTAGTCCCAAACATTATTAGTAGAGCTACTCTTAAATGGAGCTTATCGAGCAATTTATTGAAATAAATAGTATTAAATCAAAATTGTGATTCATATCTCTGGGTTTTTTTTAATTTAGACATTATTCCTGCCCAAATTGAGATAAGAGTAGTAAACAGCCATGCATTGCCATTCATAATAAGGGAAATAGTTAGTGTGAAAACAAACCTTAGAGTCAACTAGAGTAGTTCTGAATAAATTATCAGTATTCCATACAAATAAAACACAGACTGGCTCGAGGGCAGTGACAGAAAGAATAATTTTCCAAAGGAAAATTATACACACAGTAATGCATTGAAAGGCTAAAATATGAATGTCTATGCATGATACACCTACCTCCTTGTCTTGCATTGTCCCCCTGGATAATGGCACCTGAACTTTGAACAGAATTGTTTCCCAACAGGGACAACAGTTAAAATATGCTTTTAGGTTTAGATTTCATCCATCTAAACCAACATATTCTGTTAATTAATTTCTATAGACATATATAATTTTTTTTATTTATGTTGGCAGCCACTTACACCTTGTTTATAATCTAGATGGGAAATAATGAATATTCAAGTGTTTTAGCTCTTATTTCATTTTTGTATTTCAAGTCAATAGTAGTGCACTGTGGAGTACCTACCAATACAAGTACTCTTATGAGCATCTGAAATATTTATGACTGTGAATTACATCTAATAAATAAATAAACCCAAATAATTTTTACAGTTTGCCCCAATTATATCCACTTATTTTTATACATTCACTTACATTGTAGATTTCTCCTATAAACAAATTGCAGTTTATGGAAAAATCCAGATACATACTGGCATGCTGATATAACTGAAGTAAAAATATTGATGAAATTTAGGAATTAAAACCAAACAGATTTGGCTCATCTGGAGCTATTCACATGCCTATTATCAATAGTTTATATGAGGAAAGGGGATTTGTTTAATGTCTAATATTTATTTACCTCTCTCAAACCAGGAGTTATTATAATTAAGGAGAAAGGAACAGTGCATTACACAAGTCATGAAACAGAATCCTGTCCCAGTATCTGAGAAACTAACAAGGAAAAAAAGAAAATTGTTCAAGTACTGCCTGACTCCTCATTATTTAGATGATGGATTTCTTTAGTAAGGAACAATTTTTCTGTGAGTATTATCAGATTTCCCCACCCAACCTCATAAACTGACTTGTATTTTACAAATTTTTGTACTATAAGCTACATCTTTCCTTTAAGGTCTTGCAAAAAATTATTTTTCCATTTCTCAACTGTTAAGAAACTCCGTGATAAGATGACCATGATTCTTTTACTGATTTTAATACATTGAATATTGTGTGTTTGAAACCATATGGAAGAAAAAATTACATATGTGCTTAGACATTCACTTCCAATAAAGCTGTCAGCCTGTCTAGCAAAGGTCACATCTCTGATAGAAAGTACCAGACAGCAGAGGAAGTCATTGCATGCATCAGTCATCTCATCAAAATAATGATACAGATCGCAATATGTCCATTTTATTATATCACTATTATTCATTATTATTCCATTTTTTAAGTTCAGTTGGCAGCCTGCCTCAGATTTTTCCTTATTACGTTTTCACAGACTGAGAAAAAGCAATCCTATTCTACTACTGTCTCGATTCACTCTTCTTCTATTTCTTACCAGGGAGATCATATTCTGCATTTTATTTTTAAGGAACTGTCTTCTACACTAGAAAACACATGCCTAAAGAGAGTAGATTCACGCCAAGCCCAGAACATACAACTCAGTTTAGTTTAAGGCAGCAAGTCTCACAGCAGTAAGAGGTTCTGAGTCTATTCTAATGCTCTCAGAAAAGCTAAAAGATGGAATATCTCCAGTAATTAGGTCAGCAATTAGGTTTTGTCACGTTCAACACAACTAGTGGCCTTTTTTTCTGACCTCAATAAGAAGTTTCTTGGTTTTGCACATGGTCCACTTCTTTTAACATTCAAACCGAGGAACTTTACAGATGCTAACAGTAGAAGCTAGACCCAAGAAAAAAGCTTTCCAGGCACCAGCTTTTTCTTGGTTTACTCTTAATAAGACATAGCTGTTGCATTTTAATCAAATGAGGATTTCCATATGTTCTAGTGATTGCCCACGTCCTTTGCTGGCAAACAAAGAATGCTTTCCTATCCCCATATTATGTTTCCATATTTAAATATGTACTCATCCAAATCCCACAAACAGAAACGGTTCATACTTTTGTTTGCAAAGAGCTGATTTCCAGGGTGAATTACCATAAAGAGTAAAAAGAAAAAAACTAGTCTAAATACAGGTGAATACAATACAGAGTCAATAAAACAAAAAACAAAACCATATTCTACCATTACAGTTCTAATTTAATACTGTGCTGCATGTACATTAAGTAAAGTTGCTTTACATCTTATTACTGTAACATTCTGTTACCTTTGAACTATCATTTTAAGGTAAAAGTTTACAAACAAAACTTCAGGGAATGGTTTTTCAGTTTAGTGAAGCCATTCTACGGATTTTTTTCACATTTGTCACGCAAAATTTTTCTCTCTTAAGTGTCTCTGTCAGTAGTAAACTTGTGAAAATACAGAGGTTGCAAAAAGCTTGACATCGTAATGTACTAATCCTGATTTAAGCACCATCTGGTATTCACTTTTCTACCCTTCCTGCAGTTTCTTATATAAATAGCTGTATCTACAAGAGTAATTCACAAAGAAAGGCTAAAGAGATAAATATGGCTGAAGAGAGGAGAAATACAAAAACAATAAAGCGAAAATTCAGACTGTACTTTAGACAAAGCAGAAATGTGCAAGAGTTAGCTTAGTCTGATCAATAGTTGATCTTTGCTGTAGTGGTTTCTGAGATAAAGAGGCCAGAAAAGTGTTCCTGAAAATATTTTTTTGCCTATTTCATTATAGTAGAAAGATTTTTATAAAGAGTTCACTCTTCATCTATTTTACACACATACATATGCATTCACACATATATAAATGAATTATATTTATATAAACTCTAAATGCATAACTGCAAGCACACTTATAATCAAGGGATGTGAAGACAGTGCATCCATCAACTTCTAATTGATTTAATTTCCATGCTTGTCTGTAGGAGTTATCTAGTCTGAAAACTTTCAAAGGGAGGGTACCAGGCAAAGTAGCTCACTTATTTGATCTAATGCACAAATTCCTACAAATTAATAAATTAATATGAATATTTAAACTTCCTAGGAATAACATGAAGTGCCTCCTTTCATTCTTCGCATTTGGCACCTGACTTCCTTTTCTTTCCACTGAAGTTTCTTGTCCTGTTTGCCCTTCCATTTCCGCTGATCTGAACATAAATATCACCCTTCCCTGATTAAACACAGAGTGGACTAGTTTCATTTGAGACTGTAAGAAATTTTATGTTTTGTTTAGAAGCTTGAATGAGTAAAACTGGCTGAAGGTAACAGACTTCTAAATAACTTTTCATGGGTTTACATGCATTGACTGCTCTCAAAGTACCTTTCCCTCTTGCGCATGATGTCATTTCTGTCTGTTTGAAAAAAAAACAGAAAACCAACCAAACAAACCCAAAGAAATAAACAAAAAACCAAACAAAACTTCTTGCACACTTTCCACACCAAACCAAAATACCAATTAATGGGATAGAATCTTTCTTGTAATTATTTTACCCTGGTGATAGCTTAAAATCTTGTTACACACAGAACAGTATAAAGGCAAAGATTCTGAACTTTGTTCATTCCCTTTAAAAACATGAAAATTTTACTTTTAGGGGTGAGACGGCAGACTCAATCAAATAGCAATGAGTAAGAGGACATGGATTTTCCTCATAAGTGCAACTATTTGCATCCCCCAGTGAGAACTAGAGAGTGTCTTCTCTAGAGCTTATTTTGCATCACAGGACCAATATTCCCATTATGTATCATTACCATCCTATACCTGGCCATCTCAAGTGTTTTGAGATACTCATTTTGCTGAAAAAGAAAGGGGGCTTTATTAGCCTGCCAAAAGCCATAAAAACAAACATTATTAGGGGGAGGGCAGGAAGGAGGGGGAAGCTTTTTAGGTTGCTTTATGAATTTGAACATCAACATTGTCATTTCTACTATCACACGTAGGAGCAAGACAGAAGAAATTGCAGAGTCAATTTGTTTTCAACAGCAGCAGCTAGTTAGAGTGAAGCAAAGAAGAGGGGAAAAATTGCTTCAGAGATATTAAGAGATAATATAAATGGAAAAAAGCAGGTGAAATATTTGATGATCACTTCTAAACTGGAAGAGGGAAGTTTTAGATTAGATATTAAGGAGAAATTCTTTACTGTGAAGATGGTGGAAGATGGTGGGTCACTGGCACAGGCTGTCCAGAGAAGCTGTGGCTGCCCCATCCCTGGACGTGTTCAAGGCCAGGTTGGATGGGGCTTTGTGCAGCTTGGTCTAGTGGAAGGTGTCATATTCTATGATTATAAGTACATAATGAGTACATGAAATAACACCATAAAACATGATATGATATGATCTAATGGGAATGAAGTCAATATTTGTTGATCTCTGTTCACATTGAACAACTGACTCTTTCATTTGTGATGTTGTTGGAAAGCTTTATTTCTCTACTTAAAACTGAAAGGCTTTTATTGCCAGATTTTAAAATGAAATTGAATAGTTACCACAGCTAAAAATGTTGAGCCAAGCAATGTTATAGAGTCTGGAATCATTCCGCTCTCTGTTTGGGTCAGATATAACTTGGTTAAGGCTAGAACAGATGGAAGTTGTGTTTAATCATGACTATGGCATCAAGCATCCCTAAAGCAAAAAAAGAATCGACTTAGTAACTAATGGCTGTGTTCTGCTGTCACTAACAAGAGTGCAATCAATATTAACTACATGATGCAATTAGGTTCAGAGGACACACAATTCAGCATGGGGTTTGTACACTAATATTTCATAATTAAAATGTAAATGACTGACATTTACTCCATTCATATATGCTGTCCAATTCTTCTGGACACTGAAATTTGGCTAAAGCAATTACTCTCATAATAGATTACTGTATGCAGAAAAACATCAAATTAAGATTATCACGCACATAAATAAACAAAAAACCCCCAGGCTATGCAAAAGATGCATTAAGGCATTTCATAAAGTTATAATATTTACAGAAGTAACATAAAGCACTGAATATGCTACTCAAAAAATACATATGTGACATTAGTTGCAGACTACAATGTAAAATAATTATGATAAAACTGACTAATCAGGAAGACTCACTGTTATTTAGGCAGCAGAAATTTTTTCTGTAAATTAGATTTCAAGTCTTCAGATTGGAAGCTGTAGGTGGATACATACAAAATAATTATGAACAAGAAATGCTTGAGAATCAACTGAAGCAAAGCCAATATACAAAACAAACAAGGTTTCTACTGGAAATGGAAGAAAAGTATGGAAAACCCTCTAAGGCAAATGCAAAGAAAATCCATCTTAGGGAAGGTATCCAAGAAGGAACCAGAACAAATTTGATCCAGGGCAGATGTAGAGAGGGAATTTTTAAAATTAAAAGGTAAAGTGAACCAATTGTTTACAGCAAAAACAATAGTAATAATATAATGGGGCTTTTGGTTGGTTGGTTTGTTTCCAGACACATCAAAATTATTCTGTCCAAAATGAGGATCCAATGACAAATTGACACCAAAATATACAGATTTTTTTTTTTTTTCATAAGGAATACACTTACTTTTCATATTTTGAATTTGCTTTAAGATAAATGAATACTAATATTGCATATGTTTATGAGTGTATGATTATTCATTGCATATGGAAAATAATCGCAGATTTCAAAACAGACCTTGAAAACCTTGAGAAAAAAATATTTGATATGTCTAAACCAGACAAAATCTAAAATGTATATATATGCATATGAATAACATATTTTAAACAATAGCTAGGGGCTATAAAAAGGGGAAAACACTGCTTCTAATTATTTCACTGCATTTCAAACAAATCCAACAACGAAATGCATAAATGTTTTATTTAATATAAATTTATTTGTCTAATAGCCTTAGCAGTTTCATATTTATGTTGCTTGCTTAGAGCTGGGAGAGTTTTCAATAAAAATATAGTTGAAAATATGCAGTGTTAAACTAATACTCTTGGTATCCTTCTCATCTCCCTCCAGTGCTGATAAAAATTGATGGAATCAAGATGAGTTGCTAAAGTATGGCCATGATGCCTCATCTCTCTGTCATTATAACTGGATTGGATGGTTGAAGACTGAGATAAGACTTGTCCCTGGAAATAATTAATTAAATTGATGCCTTAAAGAACCTAGAAATGAAACAACACATACTTTCAAGATAATATTAGTACAGGAGGTAATATAAAGGATGGTCTTAATTGGAGGCCTCCAGGGGCAGTTATGGAAAATGTCCACAAAATGCCCACCCCCCCACAGGGCGAATACAATTTTACAAGTTTAGCAAATTAGAATAATTGACAAAAATCACCAAATAGAGACGTAAGTGGTGAGGCAATTTCCCCCGGTTCTGAATTCCACCCCCACTTTTTAGGGACTAAACATTGTTGATGAAAATGTGTCTCAAATAGCTGGTTTTGACCTGGGTTCCCAGGGTTCAGGTTCCAAGATAGGACAGGGGCCTTGCACCCCCAGCTTGGAGCTCTGGAATGGGTTTTGTCTTTCTGTCTATTAGGGCAGGGAAAAGTACTGAGAAAATTAGCTAGGAACTATATAACTATAACAAAATAGTCTACAGTGTTACAAACGTATGTGTAAATAATAAAGAGAATATATAAAAGGAAAAAAAAAGCAAAAATCAATTTGGCATCACAGCAAAGAATGTTTCTGCATAAAAACACTGTTAAAAACGTAAAAAAAAAAAAGTAGTCAGGGTGGGATATTACAAAACAGTGAAAACTAAATGAAAAATTTTGTCAAATAATCTAACACTCATATTTTGAAAGGTGAATGCACACACAGAAACTACTGCCTCTTCATCATCATACTATAAACTGTAAGTTGTGGAGGTTTTATGGGCATTTAATACAAAAGTGGCTATTTTATGCCCATTATAATAATTTTCATCCAAGGTTCAGCTGTTCTTATCATTAGAAAAGTTAGATTAATAATCAACTTTTTAGTTCCCACAAGTAATCACCTGCCCTACAGATTTCACAGAAACAGCTTTCTTTGGAAAGTATTCTGAACCATGTCATGTGTCCCCTGGTAGCTCCAGACTCATTTTCTATTATTCTTATTGCTATTATTAAAAATTAATTTATCTTCTACCCTTGGGAACAGCAGATTAGACCAGCTCTTGCAAACTCTAGCAATGTAAACTAGGCAGGATTTAAAGGTTTGCAGCCACAGGATACTGGCAAAATCAGACACATGCTATAAAAATAGGGACAATTTTACCATTTTAGTTGCTCCCATTCATTAATGTAAATTACCATTGATATCACTTAATAAACCAGTCTGAATTTTGACAGCTGATAGCTTTGATTCCTGATCCCTGTCAAACCAAACAACAGCAGCTGAAGTGAATGGGACTCCTTTTAGTAACAAGTCTTATTTGCTTCGCACAGTTAAGCACAAGTGCAACCAGTTCAGAAATAACTTTTCTAAAGATCTACATTATGTACGGGGCCGGGGGGAAAGTCAGATGTTTATCCACTGTTTGGGGAAAGACAGATTTAGTGCAAGAAGCCTGGGATCTGAGAGGTGGCTCTAGACTATTACACAGTACAGGAACTTTCCCTTCTTTTTACCGAGGCACTTTCCATCCAAAACATAGGATTAATAATAATTACATAGCTATTGAGGCAAAGAATAAATTACTTCTGAATATCTTACTACTACATATGTGAAGAATATATAATAAAATACTTCTGAAAACAGTTTGACTTTCTCCCCAACAAGTACCTGCATAATTCTGAACAGAGGAAGATACCACCACTGTCCTATCCTTTCATACAAAATCCATATCTATCTGCCTGTAATGAAGACCACTAGGGTTTTCAAAATACAGTGGAAGCAAGTTACTTTGGGTTTATTTTGCTTTGTAGAGCATGGCACATTTTTTTGAAATACAAACATGTCCTGTAAATGTATTTGATGACAGCAACACTTGGAAAGACTGGCTGAACCAGCCATTCTCTTTTAGGTTCCCCTCTGCTCCTCCCAAGAACCAATACATTTTTATTCAGAAGAGAACATAAAGTTAGTCATGGTTACTTTCCCTAAACTTCAGCATCAATGGTTAAACTAGGACCTATTAAGCTATTTATATTTCTTAATATAAGTCATTGATATCCACTTCTGGTTGACTTTTAGATGAGCCGCCTTGTATGGTACCTAAGATCCAACAAAAACCACCTTGAAATATGGCCAATGGGGTAATTTCAAGGCTAGAGACTGATCAAGGTGTTCAAAATTGAGGGACAAAATGAGAGCTAACACCCTTTAACCTGATGGTTCCTTATAACCAGAAGCAGGAGATGAATTACTGTCTGGTAGTGGACTGAATTAGTTGTGGAGACAGGCTGCTGAAGACCAAGTAAATACAAACAAAAAAAANAAAAAAAAAGAGGTAAAATATCTCAAAATTCTGCTTCCTTTTCCATCAGAATGAACAGCTATACTTCAGCTGATTACAAAGAAATTCATTGACATATTTTATGTGAAGATTAACCAACAAAACTGGTTGAAGAAGCAAATGTCTCCTAGCATATCACCGTGAAATACTGCTGTACTTACATGCTGTGAGTAGAAACATGTTTTTGAATGAGATTTCAGATGTTTAATGAATTACTGTGTGAAGGAAGATGGCTTTTTAAAAAGCAGTTAAAAGGCGATAAGAACATAGCACACAGTCTCCAGCTGTCTCACACTGTCACATTGGGAAGTGACCTCCAAGTTAAGACTTATACAAGCCTCTCTCTAGTTATCTTCTGGGGCTTATGCTACTTTGGGATCTCTGACATACAGATGAGCTATTTTAAAGGTGTTGATAAAATTTACCATTGAGAGAAGCGCTTAAAGGAAGCTTCATTGGGGATTAATTTCAACCCACATCCTTTATATAATAACAAAAACTTCCTCTAAAAATTCAGGAACGATAAGATGAATATTGACAATCGAGGTTTTGCACCATCAAAAGAAAAAAGAAAGGTAAAAAAATGCTAAGAGGATAACTATATAACACGTTAAAAATATTCCTTAGACCACCACACAGTGTTTCATAGAACGGCTTCTGCAAAGAAGGGGGTTTGAATATCACGGCAACACAAAATTTCCAGTAGATGTTTAAATGAAAAGCAGGTACATTGATCAAAGTTAACAGTACTTTTTGCACTCCCTTTACCCACAGAGCAAGTCATCTCATCTCAAAAGCTGAGCGGGTTGGTCAAGCACCATTTGCTCTTGGTAAATTCATGCTGGCTACTCCCATCAGGAATTATTTGAGATTTATGACATAAAAGAAGCACAGTGAAAGCTATAGATTTTGTCTGTGGCTCTCTGTTAAGTCCATGGGATGCCATTTTATAGCATTGTTCAGTGTTGCCATATCATAGTATAGACCATCAGATTTTATCTTCCTTTCAGATTGCTTCAAAAATAGTTCAAATTATAAAAAACTTTAAAAATAAGAGATAAAATAGAAAAGTTAAGAAATCCAATGAAAAAATAGATCATTAGCTTCAGACATGTAAAATAAGGAAAACAAGGATGCTCAAAGGCGATGGAAGTAGCCTCACAAAAAATTTGAAAAGATATCTTTGTCTTAGAGGTATTACAAAGAAAGCAGGCAAGAGAGCAAACCTTTGCAATTTAGAACTTCTTTTTCGCCAATAGCTTCATATATTACCTACTGTCCATAAAAAACCCCAAAAAACCCAAACTCCAGAAATTTTCATACAGATGGATTGTTACAGAATACAAAAAAAAAAAAAAAAAAAGAGTACCCCATTTATCAACTGTAGTATCTTAGCTTCAAATTTTAATAAGTGAAATATTTGCTTTTAGGAGGAATTAACTCATATGTCTAAACCAGTCTTGGGTTTTTCTAAAAGAACTTCTTATTGAAAATAATAGTAAATCATTTAAATGAAACAAATACATTTAATGATCTGGACCCATTTTCTAGTGCAACATCTGCTTAAGCAACGTTTTTATTTTAGTATCTTTAGTGGTTGTAACGCAGGGCTAATTAAAAGCAAAACCCACAAAGAATAGAAAACAGCAGGCTCACAATGTTGTTGTAAAACAATAAAGCAAACAAAACCCCCCTACGTTGGCTAATGCCTATTTCTTAATAGATACTTCTTTCAGCTGCCTTATATTTATTCTCAGCTCTCAAGGATATTCCAGATTGCTCTGACTTGGTTATCCCCATAATAATGCTTTGAATTTCCTTTTACTAAGACAAGGATAATGCCTGGCAGGATGCTGTGAGCTTTCCAGAAAAGAACACTATGAAACTTTAATTTATTGCCTTAAAATCATTGCCCTAAATGTGGAAGTCTGCATTTCCATATTTAACATTCTAGAATTTCTTTCTTGTGAAAAAAACCAAAACCTAACATTTAAGTCAAAAACTGCTGTCACTTTTCTGAAACAAATCTCTATTTGTACTTACTTACATATATATCATTTCTCAATAATTGAACAGTCATTTAGCATTTTTATTATTGCACTGCTTTTAAATCAGTCAATTAGTCTGAAAGCCATTTTATTTTAGAATTATTTACTTTCATTTCTATTGCCTTGTTCTTGTCAGGGAGAAATTCCCATGTTAAGTTCGAAGTGCTGTAATAAGTATGTGAAGCTGAAGAAATCCTTTATACTTTTATATCCTGTTTTTAAGGGACAAAGCCACCTGCCAGGCAGAAGGTGAATTTTTACCAAAATGGTTACATTTTTATCATACACTATAGAAAAAAACTTGTGCATAATTTGATGGACAAAATTATGCTTTAGCACATTCTCTTTTGAGTAAATTCTAGCTTAGCAGTCCTAGGGATAGTTGCAGATGCTCTGCATCATCCTGGTTCACTGAAAACCAGGAGGAAACAGGTTTCTTACAGCCCGATGAACTCAGCTTAAAGCTTGTCTTTCACATGAAACCCAAGAGACTCTGTATCTGCCAGCCACAGCAACAGGACTGCTGAAGTTCCTCCATGCAATTATTTAACGAATATTTATCTAGTCCCTTTCAACACTTTTTTTTCTAGACAGTCTTTCTGAACAAATTCCTTTCCAAGTTTTTGTTAGTTCGGAAGAGGCATTCTGGACAAAGGAAAGCACAAATCCTTTTGGCAAAGATGACTGTAGAGCAGACAAGCAGCTGAAGGAAGGGTCTTTATAATGTTGGTCAAATTACCTTTGTCAAAGACATTTTCCTCTGCTCTCTGTTACAGCATTCCCACAAGAGAATGCATGCGGAAGGAGAAGGACATGCTTTGGAACTGGCACGGGCAAGCTCAGGTGCTTGCTTGCGTCCATGTGGCACCTGTTGGTTTAGTTCTCTGCTAGCAAAACATCCTTTTTTTTTCTTCTCCAAGACCTTCCAAACAGCATCTCCTCACTGCAGATTTCAGAACACAATCTGGAATCTCCTCATAAAAATGAAGCATACAATATTAATCAAAGCGCATTTACTGCAGTGAAGTGAAAATTTGTTCTGCGTTTTTAAGACAACAACCAAAACCAAGACAAGCAGAAAGTCTTTGGATTGCTTTTGGCAACTTAAATACTTTAGAGCATCTTGATTATTTTTTAGTAGATAATTTGTTAAAGATGGAATTTGCTTCATAAAAGGCAGAAGAAAAAGAAAAGAACAGCCCAATCAAAGCTAAGGAGCACATTTATTTCAAGCCGAAATCTTTTATCACACACCTGTGCTTTTATAAACAGTGTCAGCAAAACAAACTTTGCCAACAATATGAATTTCTTATAAATATGTATTACTCATTCCTGAATTTTTATTTTATATTTGAATATATTTAACCCTACCCACACAAGCATGAAGCAGCAGAGAGAGTGTAATCATTGTCACCTCAATGGCAGAAAAGTAATTCAAACATCTGCTGACCTTTGGGAAGCATCTGGCTGCAGCTCTCCCATGTCAGGATTCCAAAGAGGGCTATGGTAATTGTGAAAATCACCTTGAGTATTACATGAAATTACATGTTTAGCATGTTAACCCATAAATAAGAATAAAGGTAAGATATAAAAAGATAGCTATTAATAACACCACTTTCTCTCTGCAGATATCCAACACACCCTAATTAACTTTCATGATTTATTGACCTATTTTTAGAGATGTAGTAATTGAGGGAACAAGCAGGGGCTGAGCTCAAGGACATCTGGGACCCTGTAGTAGACCAGAGTGAAATATTCATCCCCTTACTCCCCACTTCATTCTTTGAGCAGATTATCTTCTGAATATTCAGCATTAAGACAAGTCTTCCACTTTCCTTCCACTTCAAACACAAGACTTCTGATATGTGAGAAATACGAGGTAAAATATGGCTAAGGTCTTCTACATTTCAAAGTCAAGGAATTGCCCCAAGTCAGTGTTGTCTCCTTCACAGGAGCACTTCCAGCACAGATGTTTCTCCCTCTGTGATCTGATTTGCAGGACTGAGGTATGAGGGACATGTGCTGCAAAATGAACAGTGGGGAAAAAATTGTATTGCATGTTATATATTATATTATAATTGCCATGGTATGACTATGTATTTATGACTACAGAACATGTATAAATTAGATGTATTCATATGTAGATATATCTTCCTCATTCACAAGCATATCAGCGAGAAGGTCCCTTCAAATTTCAAACAAAGCAGCAGAGTCTCGCATAAATTATTCTGCAAAACCATTGTAAATTAATTCAAGCTAGAAGGGTCATCCCATGTGCATCAAAAAGATGGCATTTTACTCTCTTGCATCACATGATAATTCAGGGTTGGAGGGCAATGATTAAGTGACAAAAGATTTCAATTAATTAATTGTGAGTTTTTAAAAGGTTCACAAGGGAAAGGGCAGGAGAGATTAATTGATTTATTGTACAACAATGCTGCTGCTGCTAATTAAATCTTTCATTAAGATCTTAGGAAAATGGGAGATATCCATCTCTTTTTCCTTTTATCTCTTGCATTCATTGATAAAAGTAGGAGTATAAATTTTTAGTAGACCCATTCTGCTCTCCTTTCACCTTACTAAAAATATGAAGATTATGGACAAAATGGAAAAAAAAAAAAAATATATATATAAGTACCCTTTTCCTGTGAAAGAAAAACATATTTCTAGTTATGCAGACATTTTGACCAACTCCAGTGAGGACTCTGTGATTTCTGGCAGATGGGTTCTCTTCAATCCTGATTGGTGCTGCCACTGAAGTCCCTCTCTACCTCCTGATCTCAGCTGTCCTCTTTTGTCCTCTTTTTCAACTTGATAATTAACAACACTGAACATGAAAATCCTTCCAAATCAGATCTCTGGGGAGGCAGACACTGCTAACCAAAAGTAAAGCCTTGATTCGGAAAGAAGAGCCAAGAAAGCTCTAGAAGTCTGCATTCCATGTACTGACAAAGTTTTTGGAGACCATTTACCTGTGTCGATTCACTTTTCCCTGTAAGTCAACCATACATTTTGTTGTCTGAATTTTTAAGGATGCGACACTGCCCTTGCAAATATTCTCATAATACGGTCTTCCAGTTTAAGTCTAATTACCCCTATTTATATTTCACTACTAGGTAAGTTACTATATTATAAAGCCAGAAAATGCCCACAGCAGGAGGGTTCAAACCAGATCATCTTTAAGATCCCTTCCAATTGAAACCATTCTATGATTCTATGGAATGTAAGAAAAGTAAACTGTAATAAAATTTTGGAAATACAATGAAAAAAGTATATTTCAAGTGGTAGAAACCTGATATATCCCAGAAAACCAGGGAAAAATGAGATTCTTTTCTGTACTTATGGGCACTAACATAACAACCAGAGGACAAAAAAAAAAAAAATAGAATTAATAGAATGCTGTCCAAATAATGGCTTAGGTCAGTGCAATTACAGGAAAAATGCTTTAAATTGCTAGAAATAACAGTAAAATGCCCATTTCAAAATGAAATGTACTTAGTTATCAGTCTGTAAGAATGATCTTTGACTTACCAGGTAGCATCCCAAGAAAGGCTCAAGGATCTTTATTTCCATAACAAAATAAAATTCTACTCTTCAATTTAAAATAATCATCTTCAGCTCAAAGGATGATTTTCTGAACAGGTAAGATTTCTCAAATAAGTGCAAAGATTCTTTTAAACAATTGGTTCTTACAGATACTTATAAAAAGACTGAACAAATACAAGACATAAAGTAGAAACCAACAGGAATACTCAGATATACATGTCTAAAATGTGAAATTGCCAAACTAAATCACATAGAAATTAAATACCTGTTGGGTTTATGTAGTGCATGGGAAACTAAAGAATGGTGGGAGGTATTGTTAAAACAAGTTCCAGAGACAAAGAAAATAACGATTTGTTAAACTTTCCTTTGACTTGTTTTTGAAGTAAGAGCATGAATAAGGGTCTGTTTTCAATAGGATTATTATTGCTTGCAACATTTTCATTTCCCCAAATATATGTATTTTGTACACATAAACCTTGAAGTTTTTCATGTTTTCTCCCAAGTTCACCTGGGAGAGACAGCTAATCTTTGTTGATTTGAAATGTGAGTCTGCCACAATTTCCTTGGGTCAGATGCAGAAGGAAAGCAGTAATGTCAATGAAAAAGAAAATTTTACTTTTTCTTTGAAAAATCATTTCATAGAAGTTACTGAACATATTGCTAACTATGAGGATCCAAACAATTGAGTCAATATAAAATAAAAAACTCCTTCATCTAGCGTAGATTTTAAAAATACTTAGTAAATTGGCAAGTTTTGTGCACCTTAGTAATTTTGGGATTTCTCCCATTAAAATTAAAATATATACTAGATAATCTGTTAAGAACAAGACCTTGTGTTTATAATTTCACTGCATTTATTAACAGGAATATTAAGAGACGAGAAGACCTGACTTATTGACAGGTGATATACCAATACATAACTCTCTAGTAATCATAGATCCAATACCAAGATTGTTAGGCGTCAGTATTAACACAGCATTTCTTACATCCACAATACCAACCTAAGCTTACACACCTCTACACAGCTCTACTATTTCTACACTAACCCTTTCTCCTGTGCCTGAACTGGGAGAATCATCTCTGATGACAAACCCAGAGGTGGACCAAGCACCTTTTATTTTTACCTCTTGAATTACTGGGACAGACTAGATGATCTTTAAAGTCTCTTCCAATACCTTAATATTCCTTGATTCTATTTATAAGCATGAAGGGCTTTTTCTTTGTTTATATGTTTTAATCCTTCCCCACTCCTGTGTTTATCAAGGGCTCTTAGAAAATCAACTCTATATTAGTGAAAGATTACTCTTGACATGGAGTAAATTGCAAATCTGTATCAAGGGCACAGTGGCTACAGGATAACCTATTTTTGTATCACAGTTTTATGTTAAAATACAATGCAGAAAAAAACCCCAAACATCTAAATACAGAGAAATCTATCTCATCAACATGTTGTATAAATTGATAGTGAAACAATGAAGGGTACAGCCGAAAATGTAGGCATTACTTTAGGGCTTTTAGATTCCAAGTTAGAGAACATTTATGTGAGTCCTTAAGCACATGGTTTCAGCAAAGACATCTTTGGATTTCCAGCCCTCCTCCTATGCTGATCTTAGTTTCCTAACCCCCTCAGGACTGTTAAGTTCCGGTTTTTGCCTCTGTGCCTTTAGCAGTTTTCTCTTTCCTACAGTTCTAGGGGAAACCACTATTCTAAGTTGTTGGTCATTTGGATCTCTCATAGAATTTATCAGTAATCTAAAATAATTTATCTGACTGTTGGTAGGCATGACACATGAACATGAAAATGAAAATCACCTCCTCTCTAGGTGCTTGTCATCACTTAAAAATATTTTCTCCAGAAGCCTGAAGTGGCTCTAGATGGTGGTGGAATACTTAAGGTTACATATGTTGGGAGAAAAAAACAAAACCATAAAGAATTGCCTGGTCCCTTCTGTTCAGACAGGATATCAATAGGTATATGCTGAATATATGAATATATGAAAGGTACTTTTTATGATGGGCTAATAAAAATCTTTTTAAAAAATGTGTAATGCAGTCAGCTTTTCTAAATTCCAAAATCCTTTTTCTTGTATATATTGAAGCTGATGGGTAATCTGCCCACAGAGGAAGCGGAAGATAGAAAACAAACCCTGTAAGTGGCGATGAATTCCAACTAAATCCCTTTGCCAATTTGCTATTGCAAAAAAATTGTTCCCAACACTTCAAAGTGGCTGGAGAGGCACCGAGATCTGCCCAGAGGTTTCCACTAAGCCCTGAGGAATCCCTTCCATACAGCTGCTAGAAAGGATCCAAGAAAATCTCTCTGAAAGGGACAATATATCCCAAACTGGCAAACCTGGTCATTCTGCAACCTTTGAACACTTTTTTTTTTGATTGTTAAAAGCTGCCTAAATTATCTCAGTAACATTAAGGTAGACACTGTCTTTCTGTCATTACTCCTAAGTCTTTAAATTTAAGCTGGCTCTTTTCTAAGTTGCAAATTTCTACAGTTGCTAATATAATCAATTTTTTGTCCTTTAACATCAGTTTTCTTCTGATGCTTTCAGAGAGTTACTTAAAAATAACATTACATGGTCATGCTGAGCAATTAAAGAAGATTCATAACTTATATGATTTGTCCTTATTTCCCTGCCCCTGTTCTCTCCTTGTATTCCAGCAGGTTGGAAATAAGCAGTCTCTCCTCAGGAAGCATCATAACATAAAATAAATGGGTGATCTAAAGCAGTAGTAGCAATTTTAATTTATGAAAAAAATTCACAGCAGTTGTAAATGCAACTATTAAGTGATTCCGTCCCCGATAAAATTATCTTTATTTTATTGTGTAAATAAATTGGACTGGTAAGATATTGAGCTGTTACGTTACATAGTTGATGTTATTTAATCTTGCTAAAAATAGGGAGTAAAGTGAATACTCTATACTAAAATTATTGCAATTTATTAGCCACCTTGTTGCCATGGACACCATGAATTTTGTTATTTATTGTAGTTAAGTTAATATACATCTATATAATATGCCCATTATTTCATTTTGTTATCTTTTTAAGAAAATTAGTTAGAATTTTTCCCCAATTTTTACACACAATGAATGATTAAATATAGTTATTTCATTCACACTTGTTTTTTTATTCATATATAGTAATAACTGTTTCAAAACTAAGTTACTCATTCCCTTGCTGTCTGTCACATTTTCTGTTCCTCCATAACTTGAGAATCCAGTGGTAATGTGTCATAAAACTGAAGCAATGCATATGGGAATGTACATTTTGCTGCTTTGTTGTTTTCTTGAGTGAGAACAGCATTCCTAATCTAAACATCTGTTTTACCAAGCAGCATAAGACGCATACAATATTGTAAAAACAACATTTTACAGTAGTCTTATGATCAGTTACCCTTGTGACATTCTTTTTGTTGATTTAAATGTATGCTCTTTAACTGTATGAGTCTTTGCATAGAATCATTTATGTTGGAAAGAACCCCTAAGATCCAAAAGTCCAACCATTTTTAAATCTAAAATCTTTTCATGAACAAATGAAAAGCTACCTGGGATGCATTTTTTCATGGATAGATAGGAAGTTTCTGACAGGTCTTGGCATTCTGAAATTTGAATGCGAACAAGTTGCCAACTGAGCCTTTGTTTTCCTTTTTCTTAGTCTGGGGATTCATTTAAATAGACATACTTTGCACTAGCCTTATTCTGATGTCCAGCTAAATTATTATTTCTAATAAATAATTTTAAACAAAGAACATTTGTTGTAATACACGACCATAACTCTGTGCTACTACAACCAGGGTTGTAAGAGAGTGGGAAAAGAAATTTTACTTTGAGTTTGGAAAGGAAATATTTAGAGAAATGCTATTATTAAGAATCCTGCAGCTAAAAGATATCCTTGATCTCTAAGCATCCAGTTATGTCAGTGAACAGCTAAGAATATTTTTTCAAGCTACTGGTGAAAATGCAGCTCAGTTTATGACCTTCATATTTTCAATTTTTGGATGTTAACCTACACATCCTGAAATGTATTATTTCATTGGCTGCTAACTTAGGAAACAACAGCAGCAGGAATACCTGAGACAGGAGATTGACAGTGCATGCCTGGTTTTACCAGGTCAGTGGCTGAATATATGTTTTCCTTCTTGCAAAATGCTATTGTTTTCCTACAGTCTAGAAACATGAAATACAGAAACAGTATGTGGAAGAAAATTATGTCATTTAATACTAACCACAACCAGTCAGTCTGCTTCAGTTCTGTAGTATGGCCTTTGTCTCACTTGCAGGACCACAAACCTCTATAATTTGTAAGAAATAACTTACTGAATAAGGTACATCTCTTCCTCCCCATAGAAATAAAGATTTTAAAGGATGTTCTATAGAAGCCTGAAGATATCTTCAAAAATAGTAAAATATTAATTTCATTAGTCATTGATGGGATGAGAGCAAGCAAAACGGACTTCTATTTTCTTAATAGATTTAGAGAGCGTATTTTGTCAAGTTGTTAATTGGATCTTAGGAGACAGGCAACTCATTAAAGCTTTGTGTGTTCTAAATATTACTATTTATAAAAGGCTATTTACATACATTGTTTTCACAATTAAATTCTGATAGAAGTACGATTTTAAATAGAAAACATTATTCAGAATTTATGTCTGACAAATATTCGTGTTCTTGCCACAGTGCTAGGATTCAGAGCAACTAATTTTTTTCTTTCTCTCAAGTTTTAGAGTCTTCCTTCTTGAAGATTGTCTTTGACATGTTAATTAGTTTTGTCAGTCAACTGCCTCAAATCAAATTACCAAGTTTTTTTCTAATTTTAATTTTAAATCTCAGATCCTTCTGACTAAAATGGTGGGAAAAGGACACACTGAAAGCTTAGAGTTAGCTGTGGGCATATAAATACAATAAAATTAGAGCACAGAAAAGATTTCCAGGGTTTCTTCTAATATGCATATCTGAGCAATATTAAAGGATCAAAGCTCTGTCTATCATTCTGTATCTCTTTTACCCATTTAAGATTAAATACTCCATCATTCTCTGAATGCACTAGAGAACCATGTTGAAGTTTCTCATTACTGGTATATTATTAAAAGGCTTCTGAGTAACTTGTTGAGATATTTGATAAAATATAATAAATCTCATCCAAAAGTTAGGGTGAGTTGATAAAATATATTTATAAAACATCAAAATGAACATGAATATATTTAATTGATACTATTTTTAAACAGAAATCAGTGAAATTATTGTTATATTAAATGTGCTGCCAACAGAAGCAATTTAAGTGATTTTCAGTTAAGTATATTTCCATCTTTCAAAAATGTTATTCCTTATGGATCTGTTTGAAGGAATGTTGTATCTGAGCCAGTGTGAGCTTACAAATAACTTTTATCAAATATTCTCTTAATTTTGCATTTCTAACTAAATACAAAATTTGCAGAAGTCTTCAAAAATCATTGTTCAAATTCACTGCTCTTGCACAGTAATTTATCCTTACCTTGAATCAGCTGTGCTAAATTTCATGTTTTATAAAGCAATACTTTCTTTAAAAAAATATAATTTTGTTTCTTTTAAAGAATCCACTTATATCAGTCATAATAAATGCTGAGATACAAATGTGAGGGATGTTTACCCTTCAAGATTACTTGAAAATGGACAAAGTTTCACCTTTTAAATAAACAGAAGCCTGTGAATTACAAATTGGAGGAAAGGATACCTGCTACTGAATTGTATGTATTTTTTTAAATGTCTCTAATCAAGATAAATTATTTCTTTATTACTTCTATTCAGTTTACATGCTCCTCCAAAAAAGAAAAAAAAAATTTACTTAGATGAAAGGAACTATGTGAGTAAAAACCTGTAGCAGAAACATCATGGACTTCAAAGTCAAAGAAAACAAGATTAATGCAGATAAATCACAGATGAATTCTTCTGAAATGCTAAAGAACAGCCATATTTTTCTCTACTTGACAAACATAAACTTATCCATAGATATATTTTCTTTACTGTGGTTGTACATTTGCTAAACAGCAACTAATTTTCTGTACTTTAAATATCCACCAGGGTAGCAAGAACTGAAAAGACATTATTATCACCACATTAGGGGCAATTTATAAAAGTCGTTTACACAATACTGCTTCTTACTTTTCTGGATGTCAACAATAAGAACATTTTAATAAGCACTAGAAAACATAAACACACAATGCTATTTTATATATTCACAGAATCTTCTACTTAAGTAATTTCATATCAGAGACCTAGACAAGTAAGCTGATTAAAGCCATAAATGTGTCAAGGATCAATGTAAATTCAGGATTACACTTCATATGGGAAGATCTTTAGTGGCTTTAAACATTCTACAAATATTGACAAAATAGGACACTTGATCCTAATTGCAATAATCACCAGATGTAAGAAACAAACAGAGAGCAACCTGATAGCTGAAGAAATAAGGTATTTCTGTGTAGAGTGCAACCTGGAGAAAATATTCTGTTTCTATGTTTAAGGGGATTTGTACAATTTTTAAAATGGCAATGACATAAAAGAAATTTTCTGTGATCTTACAGACACAAAATAAGGTATAAAAGTCATTGATTCATATTATAAATCCCTAATATTTTACATACAAAAACTTCTTTCTTAAGATCTCAGGAGTCCCCAGAGACTACAGGCTATGCAACCATGGAAAAGAATAAGTATGAGAGATTATCAAACTGCTAATTTAATTTCTTCTCTCTCTTCAGCTAAATTAACACTGCCTGTTATAAGCCCACCAGAGTTTCAGCTTCAGCAACAGGATACTTGTTTGTTTGCTGCACAAAATTTCAATATCAAAACATTCTTAAGCAGGAATGCTCCTTGGTAATGTTGTCCATCTTGTAAAAGCATCTCTCAATGTTTGGGGACCACAGAGGTCCAGAGAGCACAACTGCCAATTTTAACTTTATTCTCGTCTTCCAGTTCTTTCTGTATGTGTTATATTTCATTCCTATTCTTCTAAAGGCAGGTTCTACAAGCATCTTTGCTGTCCTCTTTAACCACCCTGTCACTCGTTTCATCCTTTTCTTCCACCACCATTTTCTCTCTTGTGTACTTGAAATCTACAGTATTTTTTCTTTCTTTACTCACAGCTTAAGAACACATGCCATCCTGGCAGATTACAGCTCCGTGCCTGCATTTTCATAGCTCTGAACCCAAGTTATCAGCCCTGTTTCATAGCACAGATTATTAGCTCACAATTCGACATTGCTGTTGTGATCCTATGGCTTGTGATTATTCTGAACAATGAGCAGATCAAGCTAACTACAACTGACACTCTGTAAAAAATTAAGATTAGTAGATTATTAGCTCTCTATATATGATACTGTGACATCAGGACTAGTGTCTTGAATTAACCAAATGGCTCATCTCCACCCTAAAAATAAGACATGAAGTAGAAAAGGAACATCCAATTTCTATATAATTACTACTTCCTGCCTTCTTATTCATATGTGATTTCACAGCAAAAATTTTCAGAAGTAATTGGTAGTTTCTGCTTTCAATCTACTGCTAAATCATCATGATCCCTGGGAATTCAAATGAATACAGGACGGGCTGCCAACCAAAACCCTTATGGCTTCTTATACTCTAACAGCAATCTTGTCCCGCTGGCCCCTAGTCAGCAGTGACACTCCAAAACTGTGGTTTCACAATTCAGGTTACTCTTGAAAGTGAGATAAGGGTTTTTGAGTTGTGCTCTGTCTTCCTTGTACACTCCTTTTGTGGTGCTGCAGGAAAATCAGCCAACACATGCACAAAGCACTTTTCACTCAACTTTCTGCTTTTGATGGTTCAGAAAACCTCAAAGTTTTCCATTTAAAACAGGAGGGCTGTGAGTTTATCTAGTTTCTTCAACTTTCCCATCATAGCTAAGAAAACAGCTCTATCTTCACTAATTGTAGTCTATCAGCTGGCAGATATCCAAGGCAAGGAAGTGTGTCTGCATTGGAATCTGATGCCCTGTAAAAACAAATCTGAAAAGAGATGTCAGAGACAGCTTATTCCAGATAACACAGTGAAAGAAACTGGAGCTGTTTCAGTTGCAAAGCACAAACAGGTATTTCCTCACAGAGCTTGATAATTCATATTAAAAAGAAAAAAGTAGCAGGCCAGGTTTAGAGGAACAGGGACAGAAGGAAGCCTTCCCAAAATAATGTACACCTGAGAAAGGGAACAAAGACCCACATTATCCAAAAGTATCACTAAGTCAAAAATCAAGTTAAGGAAAGTTAATCCTCTGTTCTTTGTAACTATATTCAAAAATTTTCCTGTGAAGATTTCCCATATATTTGCATGGTAGATACCACATGATTTAACACAAGTAAAAAAAAGTATTTTCAACCTTTTTTTTTTTTTTTAATTTATCATTTGCTTTCAAATTTTAAAATTACAGTAAGATGGAACTAGACTTGGCATATTGATCTGGCCACTCCTTATAATTAAGCTCCTACAGATGCATGGTTTTGATATGTAACTCATTTTTCAGGAATGTTACTAAAATTAAGTTCCCCTGCATCATGTCATTGCAAAATAGCCTGAACTCTGAAAATTGTTGTGCCTTTGAGGGTACAATATATCATGTTCTGCAATTATTGGAGGGGTCAGTAATCCCCAGTTCAATTTTTACAACTCTAATTCTCACATCAAAACCAATACCTACATGAATGACAATCACCCTGATATAGTGCAAATTAACTCTTACTTAACAAAAAATTTAGTATAAAGTTTCTGTGACATTTGTAAATGATAAAAAGATGGGTTTAAAATATCTGAACACCTAACCACAAAACTTCTGAGAATGTAATTTTGGGTCATTTTGTACCTTGCATAGGCTCATATTCTTGTAAAACAATAAAACATGAATAAATATGATATCTTTCAGACTCAGTGGATTCATCAGGAAGAGAATTATCAATAAACTTAATACACTAAAACTAGATGGATAGTAAAACTAGCACTGCAAGCCAAGGTGATTTCACAGCTTCTCTCAGCAAATTAAACCAGTACAAAAATAAGCCAGAAATTTGCAATTTAAAATACTGCTGTAGGGAGAGTGAAAAAAAATCCTTTAATTTCCTGCTTTCACTCTGGGTTACTTGTATGATCTTAAACGACATCACACAGAACACAGTGTAATGTGATATGGCAGAAGCTGACCCTAAGTAATCCAAAGAAGGAAATAAATCTGACTTCTGCCTTGAGGAGAAGACCCAGGCTGGTCATTTTAGGACATTCACACAGGATCACAGATGGGTTGAGTTTGGAAGGGATTTTTGGAGGTCATCTGGTCGAACCCCACTCTGCTCAAATGGGATCACCCCAGAACATGGTTGTCCAGGACCACATCCAGATGGTTTTAGAGTATCTCCAAGGAAAGTGCTTTACATATTATCTCTGTGCTCCAGCTTGGTTGCACTTTTCTGATATTTGAAAGGAACCTGATGCAGCATCTCACTTTTTGCCTATTATCTCTTTTGCTGTAACTGGGCACCACTGAAAAAAGTCTGGTTCTGTCTGCTTTACACCCTTTGGGTATTTGTACACATTGATGAGACTCCTGGAGCATTTTCTGCTCCGGCCCAAGCAGTCCCAGCTCTCTCAGCCTTTCTTTGTACAAACAGAGATCACAAGGGTTATTTCCCTGTGTCGCATTTCACATACTCATGTAATCGTCAGCTTCACAAAACAAAAGTCAGTGACATCTTGCTAGAGAGAGCTTCTCTCAATTTTGCAAGAAATCTTCATTTGTAGGCTGCCAATATTACTTGGTAAATCAGGGACGTTTCATTATAATAATGACCTCTGAATCATACATTAGAGATTTTGAAGATTTTGTTTAGCGTTCACAATACTTCACACACACAAACACACATACACACATATATGTATATTATAAACTTCAGTGAACGCCTATTTGAACGCTATTTGAAATAGCAGCGCAGGCACTAATTCAAAGAATATGTACATTATTATCTGATGAAAATAATTTTGTAAAGATGGGGACAGTTAAAAAAATTACCAGAACAAGCATAAGAGTTCAAAAAGAGTTTTTTCTGGCTGGTAATTGGACAAAATTTAATTTGAGTGACCAAAACCAGTAAAACCTAGTGTTTTGTCCATGAATTCACTGACCTTGTAGATTCCAAAGGGGTCACACAGTCCAGAGTCTAGGGTCACTTCACTAACAGAATGAGTTACGGAGCACAGGAAAACAAGAGAAATTTGTCCTGGCTATGCAGGTCAAAATCAACTTTATAACATAGTATGCCACTTCAGTCACAAAAGTGCTTTTTCTTGACAAAAAAATTGTTGGATACTTGTATTTATTGGGAGAAACTATGAAGCAGAAATTCTGCTGGCACTATCTCAGTTGAGTATGTGCAGATCATTATACTTTGCTGTATTATGAAATGCAATGAAGCAGTAAAAGACCAAGTCAATGACAGAACAAATAAGGAAATTCTTATTCTAATGATAGGTGTTTCCACAACAGATAGTCGTGCACACCTTCTCTCCTACCTATCAGTTCCTGGAGATAGGAATCTGTGAAAATAATGTCCACACAAAGTACTGATTGCTCAAAATTTGTCACTGAGGTCAACAAAAAAAAAAAAAAAAAAAAAGTATTAAAATAGAGATCTAAACTTAAGTAAAAAGACATATGTCACGGAAATGGAAAGCAATGATCATAAGTCTCCAATCATCAGGATACCAGATGAGAATGTGAGCAAGCACCAGAAAAAAGCTGAAAGGCAATATTAAAATTAACCTAGAAAAACAACACCTCTTATCTGGAAAAGTGGACAAGTCAGAGCAACTAGTAGACTTTTCTAATGTTCTTGGTTTTGGGGTGTTCCCTTCCAAAATACATTTCATCCAGAAAATTACATTTTATTTTCAAATAGCTACAGATGCCCTGAACTTTAATAAATGCAGATGATATACACTGCCTATAGCTGAACACCACAAAACCACACTGTTATCTTCATTTGCATTATGAACTCCTCACTTGTTCCATATTTCCACATGATACCTCTGAAAGCTCTGGTGTCTTCATTTTCCTGTCAGAGGCTGTAAAAATTACTTAATGTGTTTTTTTCTTTCAGCATAAAAAAGAAAAAATCCATATGCAAATTCATCGTTTATTTCAATTCACAAATCCAAGTAGAGACAACAGCTGCTAGTAGTAGAGCAAGAGGTAGGTGTCCTGCACTGATTTATTATTTTATTGCCTGGCCTCAAAATTGATATTCTTAATATCTCAACATTTGGTTTTTTGCTGCTATAAAAGTAGCTGCATGATTTATAGTCGAAAGTAAAAAAAAAACAACAAAAAACCAACAACAACAAAACTTCTTCTACAATTCTATTCTTTGTTATTTTGTTAAAATTTCTTGAAAAAACCAACTTGACACTTAAAACTTGGATGGATTTTTAGTGAAAAAACCTACCAAAAAACAATAAATAAAACTAATGAACAATTGCAAACCAAGCACTGAAATGCTTTTGCTTTTCTGTCAGGCCACTATTATTTAAATTCTCATTTTTGTAAGCATTCTATTTCATATTTTGCAATCCATAAAGACCTTTAAAAAGATTTATCCTATAATTAGGAAATGAAACAGAATTAACATTTGCTAAAATCTGACTGCCATGAATCAGTGTTAAACACCTGCTTAATATGTTTCTAAAACTGTGTTTTCTACGTAACACATGCTTATATCTTTTATATTTTTCACATATGTGCATATATGCATACCAGTATACCACCATAAAATCTCTTAACTTTCTAATATCCAATAAAATTCTAGTTTTCCCAGGCCTATAGCAGACTTTTTCTTAGCTGACAAGGCCAAAATGCACATAAATGGAATGTGAAAGCCAGAGGCATGTGATTCTGCAGAAAAGATCTTTGATGAGGACAAACTATAAATAGAAAAAGAAATTCCCTTTTTTCACCAGCATATGGATTTAAGATATTTTCAGCTTTTGCTTATCTGATAGCACAGGATGAAATTCACACCAAAAAATGGAGTACATTTGAGTGTGACGGCATCTATTCAGGAAAAAGCATGAGTAGATGAAGAAAATGCTCTTAAGTTTTGAAAAAAGCTCTTAAGTTCACTGAGCCAGCACAGAATAGTATTGAATTACATTAATATTTATGAACCTAATCTATTAAAAATCACTTCTGATAAATAATGAAAGTCTTTAGTGTAGGATAAGAGTCATATACAGGAAAATATATGACATTAAACAAAATAACGCTGAATTTAATTTTCTTTCTTTTTTAGTATTATCAAACTTCCATTTAAATTAAACTTTAATTATGACTTGGGAAGTAATTAGAAAAAAACTTTGTTTTTATATTAACCTGTTATTAATGTTATATGTTGCACTGAGTTACAAGAAAGGAAAAATATAAACAAGTGAGATAATTTTGACATTTTTTTCATTGTCAATGCCAACAGGTGCCCTGAGCATCTGTCCTAGATCATACTACAAAATTTTTCCCACATAAACTCTAATTATAAACAGCTACCTCAGCTTTGTATTAGAAGCATTACTCCATCACTTCCTATTATTAAATTGGTGGCTTTCATGGTCTACATGACAAAAATGGATATAAATGAAAATTAAGACCATGCTAAGGTGTAC
>VZRO01006457.1:241372-270135 GCA_013397915.1 Daphoenositta chrysoptera
AATTTTTTTTTTTTTTAATCTCTATAAAGATTTAAGGTACAGATGAACCCTGACAGTAGGGATATTCTATGTTATTTAAAAAGGTCTACCTTGAATTTAACCCTTCTCAGCTTCCTCCATCCTCTTCTAGGTTTCAAAAGTAGAGCAAAACTTTTGTGTTTCTAATATAACATCGTAGTGCAATTTTCTAGTACATTGGTTCAATTAAAATGATGCACCAAAAAAAGAAATCAGTAAAGTGATGAAAGAAATATTTTACCATTTCAAGAATGTTTTTAGTATTATTGTTTTGAAAATATGATTTAGCATAATCTATTTATATTCATTAACTGTTTTGTATTCTCGGAAGTGGAGGCTTTAGTAAAAGAAGGAAAACAAACCACACATTTCTTACAGGCCAGGCCAGGAGTTTGCAAGCTGCTATTCCACATTAGACTCTCAAGCAGTACAAGACTTCATTACAAGATCTTAAAAAGTGTAAGGCTTTAAGAAAAGGGTGAAGAATTAAAAGGTTTCTGTGTAGAACTGTGATGATAGTCTTCTCTATGGAACTAGAGATGTGGAAATGTATGAAAAAAGAGTGCATTTCTAATATGATATAAAAATACTGGATGGAAGTACTGAGAAAAGGAGATTTAAAGAAGGGAAATATTATAAAGGGAAGGTAAAACAATTCAGAAAAAATATGGGCTTTTCTGCACAGAGCAAGAAATTTCATTTTCAGGCTCCACTTGAAGCTGCAAACCAATCTTTCACTACAAGAGCTTTTTATTTCTTCTTGAGAAAAAAGAAATCCAAGATTTAAACAGTTATGTAGTAATTCAATGGGTAAGAAAATGTGCCAGCAACTTAATCCATTTCACATTCAGAAGCTCCTGAAGTTTGAGAGTACATTTGGCCACATCTATATTTAAATTTGTTAAACTTAGTCATAATTTCTAAACATACTCTTCATCTTTTTTTTCTTGAAAGAAACATTTGCTGTAGAGTAATGAATATGAATTATGCAAAGAAAGTCTTTAAAGAAATACTTCTTGCATATTTTAAGCCTGTTAAAAAGCTGAATTTGAAAGACATTGACATCCAGAGAGACTAATTTCTTTTTATAATAAGAAAAATCAGCACAAAATTGTAGTTCGGAACATGTCAGTTAAGTTACTGGTAGGGAAATTTGTGTTACAACTATTTTTTTTTAATTTTTGAAAGGCTAGAAACCATACTGTATTCATATTGTAGAAAGTAAAAATATTTTAATTAATTTCCTTATCTCAACTTTAAGAAAAAAAAAAAAAAAAGCTTAACATTTTACCTGTCTGACAAAACTTTTCACATTCAGAATGGAAGTAAACTTAGAAAAGTGATTCAGACATGGGAGATGGAAGTCTGCAGTCAGACTCAGGATACAGCACCACTAAATTCAGCAGCAGCTCCTACAGGAAATTACACCAATACCCAAATAAGTTCTTCCTCAGCCGTTCAGTTAGAATAGAGCTGGACACAGAAAAGCACAGTTGGACATGAGCAAAGCAACGCCAACTCATTAAACAATTTAATCCCAATGCAAAAAATTCCTGCCATGCCTAGGCTAAATTTTGCTTCTTTTTCCATAATAAATCCTCTCCTGGATGAGGAGATGGACACTGATCCAGAAGCTACCTTTAGCATGGTGACCTAGTCCTGCTCCTAAATGTTCTGAGGAAACTACAAGTAGCATCAAATCTTAAAATACCTAAAATTCCTGTTCTAGATCTAGCTCTAAAATAATCCTTGTTTTCAAGTTTGGACCCTCTTACTAATTCTCCAAATCCAGAATGAACCTTAGTTAGGTTTACTTAATTTCCTTGAAATTCAGTCCCAAATAAAAACTCAACTTTAACATTTCTTGGTCTTAGTCCAGGGTTCATGTTTTGCAGGACCTGACTAAAATTGTAGAATATGGTTGTAGTTCTGGAATCCTTTTTGAATACATGTCTAAGCTTTTCTCTGACCCACACAATTACTTAACTCCATGCACTCCTTGAGTATTGTTCAGCCATGCTGATTGATTCTTCTTGACTTTCTGTATGCATCTGGTTGTACAGGGTTCTTTTCATCCTTGTCTTTTTAGCATGAAACATTGACTTTCATCTTGCAAACTTAAATTCATTTAACATTCTACAAGCAGCAGAACTTCTCTTAGACTTAGTTGCCACCTGGACAGACACCCAAACCTGAAGCTAACAAGAGAATAGCAATCATCGCCAGAAGCAGACCTGGGACCTTTTTTGATTCATTTTACTTTTTTGGCTGACCATCTAGTCTTGCCTTCTGACAGAACCTCGGTGAAGGCAAGACAGTAAACATGGTGACAGAGTCCTAGCTGAAGCCCAGAGACATCCCTGAGAAGCTCAGCCAAAACCTCCTTGGTGAGGAGTAGTTGGCAGGACAAAGAAACTTTGATAACAATCTGACATCTCAGAAAAACAGGACTTCAGCAACCATTTATGTTCTGCATCCACTTATGTCTCTACACCGAAAAGCTACCAAAAAGTAATTCAGTACCTACCCATAAGAAGGCTCTCTGGACAAGATCACCCAGACAGAGAGGACCCTGGCTGGATATGTCTGACTGTCCTCAGCATCCAAGACGTGGATAACCTACAAGTGATGCTTTCCTGTCATTTATCAGACCAGCTCCAGGGAGCAGCTTAGTGCTCAAGGGCCAATAAAGCCAGAAACTCTTGTAAGAAGTAACAATGGGAAAGGAAAGCAGTTCTCTGGAACTTTTTTTCATTTTTTTCTAACTTTTTTTTTTTTTTTTATGACTCAGTCTGCCTCAATATTCCAAATACTTAGCAGTTAATAAAAGAATGAGCTGTTCATTTGTTATATGGGGTATTTTTTTCATTTTTTAATACCTGTAACAAAAAAATCTCCACCAGGCAGCTCTACTTTTGTTCTTTTCTTCCAATCTATAAAGCTGTGTTAGCTGGAAGAGTGTTTTTACAGATGCAGTTTTAGCACACAGAAAAGTGACACTTGTCTCCCAGAAGAACTGTAAGTCAAGTTTTATCCACTCTTTTCATACATTATCTTTGAGAGGCACTTTCATCCCACCAGCTTTTCTGGGTTTATACATGTTGAGATCCTTCAGACTACAAATGAATTTGAATTTTTATAATATAAAATAAATTAACATAGAAATACATTAGAAGCACATTTACAGTTTTAAAAAAAGTTTGGTCTACAGTCATGATAAGGAACTTTGAAAACTGATTAAAAGTTATTTTTGAAATTTCACGGATAAAAATTATGATGAACTTTTATATCTTAAACATCTTTAGATATCAATATGCATTTTGGTACTGACTGATATCTCATGACTGAGCATTTAACACAGTCGTTCCCTGTTGACATCCTTTCTATCAAAGACAACTGTATACTTTCATCAAATATTTTAAAATTATGGTATATATGTCCGTAAATGCAAGTAAGTTAAAATAACTACTTGTCTGTCTCAAAACAAAAGTACACTATTTGGAATTAATAACTTATAAATATTAGTTGTAGACAGATATTTCGAAGATCTTGGGTTCAAGTCCTTGTTCCACTATGACCAGTGTAATCACAGGTAATTCAAACAGATTATCTGTGCTTCACATCCCCTGTGCAAAGCCAGCTTACCCCATGATACTTGCCATCACAATGAAATGAAATGATAGAAAAATAACAATGGTAAAATCCAGAATAAAATTACTTTAAAATAAACTGGCCTTTTTTTTCAGGTACTAGAAATAGATTCTACACAAGCATGACAAGTTACTCAAGTGTGTAACATACAGGTCTTAGGAGGACTAACCTCTGAAAGCATAGGACTTTTTGTCAGGCTGGTTATAGGGCAATACCATTTTATGGCAACTAAATACATATCAATCATCTCCCATCTACTATTTAGTTCTGATATGAGACCAACATACTTGATATATAAGAAATGGTTGAAAGAACAAATTTTAGGTGTATTCAAAAGAATAAGAACATTGCCACCTCACCAAGAACAGACAAGGATTTTTAAAAAGAGAAAAAAATTAAATTAAAAATCAAATAAAGCCCCCAGAACAGGACTGAGACACAATAAGAAGGTATTACAGAAGGATGAAAAAGAAAAATTGCTTTCCATTCTGTTCTTTGTGATCCCTCTGGAGGTATAGGTATCAGAGAGATTTTCAAAGCACTGCTGCTTACTTGGAAGAATGGAACAATTTTCTTTGAAAATATTTGTAAAAGAAGTATTTTTGCATAAAGTAAAATAAATAGGAATGAAGATTTTATGGTACCAATTCCATCCTGAGAAAGTCAGGTGATGGCATTGTAGCCTTCATACTTCTGAAGGCCCAGAGTTACTACACAATACTACCAAAGCTGATCTAGTGGAAGGTGCCCCCGCCAGGCAGGAGGGGAGCAACCAACAGATACTTAAGGTTCCTTCCAACACAAACTATTCTATGATTCTGTGAAAGCACAAAAAACCTCACAAGAAACCAGCTACCACCAATGTGCACTCACTCCCTCCCAGACAACCACAGAGAAGAACTGTGTACTGTTTTAGAAGAGAAAACCAACAAACCACCACACAAGAGTTACTGTAACGCAAGAAGGAGTTTCATTAATAGCCCATATAGAAAATGGCTCTGCATTCTTTTCCCTCCACTAATTGTGATTCTACTACATCAGCTGACAAGATCATCCTGTTTGTGTGATTTAGTACTCACAACAAATAAATTTACTACACTGTATTTTTATATTTTAGTATGATAAATGAAAGTGAGTAACATGAAATGCATTAGTCTCTGAAGTGGAAAAACATCAGCTTCTTAGATGTAGCCAAATATACTAGTGTTCATTTACTTCAAATTAATTTGACTTATATAAAGTTCAGATTAGCACAGCTGGAAAGTCACCAGAAAATTTTCATTCTTGCAAACATAAAGGATATTTTTTTCATATCTTGCTATAAAGTCCTCTTTTTTCTTTTCCTGGCTGAGACAAACAGTGTCTTTATAAAGTTATGTTTTTAAAATTTGGGCCCAGTAGGAAAGCTAGAGAGAAGGGAGTCTTGGATGTCTTTATCTGGTGTCATTTATGTCTTGCACTTCCAGAAGTAAAAGTTCCTAAAATGCAGAGCTGAAAATTTCTACCTTTAATAAATACAGAATTAATATTATGAGAATCATAATTGGATAAATATATAGATATGAATCTGTCATTTAATAAACTCTCCATATTTTAATGGTCTGCTTATTTTAATTCTAAATGATTGCACTGGAATTTGATTTACTTGATATAATTATGAAAAACACAAAAGAATTATTTCTACTTCTATGAATATGAAAGGCAATTAAATATTCAAGAAAATAAGTGGCTTTAAGAATCTGAATGCCTATTTTTTGTGATTAAGATTGCCATTAAGACCTGGGAAAGTCAGATCTTCAAAGCAAGATAGCTTCAGGACATGTAACTGAAGTATATTGCTCGAGGTATGGCAACATCTGAACAGGCTAGATAATAACAGAAAACATCTGCTGAAAAGCTTAGAGGGCTTTTTCCTTAAAGTCTTCAAAAGCAAAGGTTACAAGCCTAGCAAATTTCACCCTGAATGAACAGATATAAATGCAACAGATTTGACAAAAAGGATGTTAACATTTACAGAAAGTTAGGATAGTGGACTTTTTTTAATTTTCTATTCATTTCCTCAATTCAGCAAAGGTACAACTCACTTTACATTGCTCTATGAGAAATATAGAAATAAAAACAAATTTAAACAGACTGTGTGCTTCTTGTATTCCACAGTCATACCTCACATGTTACCTCTGCTGGTAATTAATATAACTATTTTGTCATAGCGATTTAATAAATAGTTCAAATACCACCAGTTTTCTTATTTTAATTGCACTCAACTAGGTTACCAGGAACATTATACTGGAATTATTTATTCTTCATTTATCCCAGACAGTGTAAGCTCTGAACTGGATGGAGGAATTAAACTGTAGTTCTGCATCAAATCCTACATTATTTTTCAAGCATTTTCAGAATGATTATGTGCATGTACATGCATGTGGGCCTACATGCGCTTATTTAATAGAAGCTGGTTTTATATAATGAGACACCAAAGAATTTTCATAATACATCACGATGAACACCAAAATGAACTCTTGCCAGCATTAATTATAAGAATAATCATAAAATTATATTAGCCATCACATATACATAGTTATTTCATTGGAATCATCACCTAACTAACTTTAGTTTGCATTAAACAAAAAATGCCAAGTATTGATATATAATCCCTATTAACTCTTTTTTCCACTCCTTTAGTTGCCAGATTCAAAGAGTACACTTGGAAAAAGTTTAGACCAAAACTGTTGTATTAGAGTAGACACAGCCTCAGGCACTGCTACTCATTATGTTGATCTAATTCACAGTGTGCTTTAATAATGGGTTGGAAAATCCATCCCATTTGAAGTGCACAACCTGAGGTTATATTTAACGGGATTCATTCTAATGTACTCTGCCTCCAGTTGGTATTGGTTTTCTCAGGAGTTGGAGATTTTCACTAGGGTAAAAATAGCACTGAAAAGGAATGAGAAGAGACTAAAATGACCTGGTCCATAAGAAGGAAAGGCCTGTTATCACTTTTAAAAATATCAGGTGCTTAGGAGAGGCAGTTTAATGTCTTAGCAACATAGGATGTGTTGCATATATCAGTACTTTACAAAGCTCATCTTTGGACCTGGTATGAGATCCAGCCAAGAATGATTAAGCAGGATTCTTTTAGGCAGTTTTCTCATTCATCTTGAGCTACATTAGTTTTCTACAAATGCACAAAATACTGCTACACACATGATATAGGAAGACAAAACAGTGTTCTCCCTAAAGATACACTGATTTCAAGTAAATCACTGAGTATCACACCATATCTTTTCTTAATTGTACTGATTTTCTGCTTCTATTCACAATCCTATCATGTGTCCTTTCCTGCCTAATCTTTAAGGTCCCATCTTCTTTAAATGTCCTTGAGGTATATAATTTCTCAAGTCTGTTTAAAAGGAATACTTTCTTTTAGGCTTACTATGAATTTTTAGAAACACTTTCATGACCTATGACCACTGTATCCTACAATATGTATTCTGAGAAGAGTTAAACTTGAAGCATGCCGGCATTAAAATCCACAAACATTGTTAATTTTAAGGAGGGTGGCAAAAAATATTTGCAAAAATTCTAAAGCAAGTCACCTCAACAAAACAATCTTTTATCATTGAGAAGTATTATAATCAAGTTTGTTGAGGCTATCTAAACACCAGTCTCACCCTTTGCCATCCCCCAATCCTGATATTAATTTCTCTTTTTTTTTTTTTCCCCATTATTCCTGTATTCCATTTTCCTAGGTCTTTCACAGTATAATTGTGGAGTTTTGGACCTGTGCAAAGTCAATGCCAAATGATATTTACTTTTATTTTTCCTAATATGAAAGCAGCATTTATTCAATTAAAGAGCAAAAGTCATAAAGCAGTGGTTTTAGTAAAATAGAATGCATCCACAGTTGAATGTTATTGTCTCTATATTGGAGAGACATGGATTTGATGGATGAACCCTTGGGTGGATAAAAAGGTGGCTGAGATCCCAGCTGGAGTGCTGCCTACAGTTCTGCTGTGCCCAACACAAGGACGTGGAACTGTTGGAGCAAGTCTTATGTTTTTTTCCTCTCTCATTTTCCCTCTCTGCTCCTTTTCTATTCCCCTTTGGTAATACTTACCCTTTTCCTACCAAAAAATAGTTCTTAGATATAATATTTCCGAGCTCCTGCACGATTTCTCGTCAGAAAATCTATCAAAAGAATCCTCCCTGATTCCTTCTTTTACATTGGAACAGGGCAGCTGGATATTAGGGAAAAAAATCTTTATTGTGAGGGTGGTGAGACCTTGGAAAAGGTTGCCCAGGGAGGTTGTGGATGCCCCATTCCCGGCAGTGTTCAAAGCCAGGATGGATAAAGCCTTCAGGAATGTGGCCTAGAGGGAAATGGCAGGGGGGTGGGGACTGATGATCTTTAAGATTCCTTCCAACCCTTGATTTTCTACTATGCAATGATTATTTAAATTGCTTAAAGATAAGAATCTACTCTGTACTTTTATTCCTCTGGCATTACTGTGGAGAATTCTATCAAACAATTTTTTAAATTATGGTTCAGGCTGATTTGCCTTGAAATGTAACATAAGAAAAAAGGAATCAAAAAGTGCACACAAATTACCTGCTTTAGGAATAAGGTCTTCCATTAATACAGATGGCAAAGATTTCCATCTATGTTAAGAGAGATTACACAAACTCTATTCAAGAAAATCAGCCCTAACATCCTTAATAAATTTTCCTTAGCAGAATACAATCCTTACCATAACAGTTTTTCTTCCAACAAGCAAGATTATTATTTTAATTCTGACATAGAAGGAAACAAACCACCTGTACTACTACTGGAGCTCTGATTTGTTGTGCTACATCACTTTCAAAAATAATAAAACAAGGAAATCCAATCTACATAAAGAAAAGATCAATATTGTTATAATTTTATAATTTTATTTAAACTGATATTAATAAAAAACTATAGTACAGGCACCTTCCCAGAACATCCACCATAGACTGGGCTACAAGAACATTTTAAAGTAAAGCAAAAAATTAACAAAAAACTCCTCCTAAGTTATTGTTAGCAAGGGCATTATCATAAACAGAAACCATCTACACAAAACGAATATTGTATACAGTTGTCACCTCCTCTGAATTAAAACATGACTGTTGCCATTTTTGCACATTTCCCTTTCCTTTCTTTCATTTTATTTGTTTTAAAGGTGAATGGGACATAAGAATGAAAAAAGGCACCAGAGTGGAAAAAGGAAAATTGAAAGAAGACAGGAGAATTTCTTCTAAGCTTGATATAATGAGGAAAAGCAGCATACACAGAGACAAAGAAAGTTCTGATTGCTTCCCTGCATTACTGTGTATTAAGTAAAATGCATGACTGTGTTCTGCCTTTTACTTCTCCCTTGGAAAGTGGAGACTCATTCTCTTCTGTACTCAGGGCAGAGCACGAAGTTTTTGGCTTGTTTTGAGACATTTTAAAAAAATAGCAGCAAAAAATATTCCATGGTTTTCAACAAAATCCATAGAAACTTAAATCAACAGGTTACAACCAACCCTTAGTCTGTAACTGAAGCACTGCATTGCTATTTGCCTTTAATTAAGGCAGTACACAGAATTTTTCCTTTCATTCGAAGGGATCTGAGACCTTTTAAACTAGTTACCTCCATTGTGTTAATAAACTGTGCCTAAAAGGTGTGAAAAGCTACCCATTGATTCAGCTGCAATACAGCAGTAGAGGCTACAGTACCCTAGTATTGCATAACTTTGCAAAATGAAAAGTAAATATACATAGTTATAGTGCTAGCAAAGTCTATACCTTATCTTTGTTTTATCTCGTCATATTGAAATGAATACATAAGTGTTTGCACATTAGAAAACAAATGTACTCTCATGAAAACAGATTACCAAAACCAGAGAAGGAGGAAAAACTATGTTTGATTGGCTTTTGTAGACAGCCTTTGATGTCCAATACAAAAGCACCTGAAGGTCCAGATAAGCATAGTCAAAAGAATTAGAGAGTCTAAAAATCGGTAAATTCCCATTTTGTTGAAAAGTGATGCAAGCTCAAATGTAAGTAACGTGTTATCTTTTGGTTCGGTTTGAGGCAGGTTTTTTTCTTTTTTTTTCTTCCCAACAGCATACTATCTGTTAGTTAAGCCAAAAAAAATTAGTTTGACAGGATTGGGCCATTTTTTGAAAATCTTTGAGTTTATGGGATCTATGAGGGCAGACATACTTGAAGCGGCTTGTTAACAGTAGACTGCCAGAAACCTGGAACTGAAAGATGTGTCCTGAAAGGAATAAAAGGCAGGAGCACAGCATTCCTCTTTCCAGCTACTCCATATAAACATCTTTCAGTTTCCTGGCATTTCATTCAAATGAAAAACTGATGGAGCTACATGCATTTAGTTACCTCAATTTTTTTTTTTTAAATATATCTTCAAGAGTTTCAGTAGAGATAGTTTTTTTATTCTTTCATAGTGTTTTCTATTGAACATCTTTCTTTAGAATAGCCCGGGCCTTCCATACCAGATTGACAGTATTATTTTACACCTATCCTCCTATTCTGACACTTATTCTGTCTTCAATAATGTATCACCATTTCTGAAATAAATCTACATTCTTCAAGCCACATGTTGTCAAATCCCATTTCACAGCTTTGTTCTCACATTTTTTCCTATTTCAACACTACAAACTGAATAGTTTTCATCCCCTTTCCCATTTCCTTCCTTTTCTTCCTTGTTTGCTCAGAGTTGCCAGCACTGTGTTCAGCACAATATCAGTTTTGGTACCTACAATAGCAGGCTATTTCACTTTTTGATGTCTATGGGACATTTATTACTGAATGCTAAAATATTTTCAGTCTTCTACCACGAAGGGCCTGAAACAGCTTTCTGTTCCTCTGCTCCCAAAAACAAAAATATCTGAGTTGTGACACTGAAATACAGTGAACAGACTTTTATTGATGCAATAATTTCAACTAAATGCAGCAACTGCATTTAACTTTATTATACAGAAGTGACCATTCTGAAACAGCCATAGAAAGCAAGGAATTACTCTAGATATCTTTGGACATAGTAATTCCACTGATCTGAAAGATCTTTGCACAAAGTATAAGAAAGAAACTTAGGAATACATCATAAAAATTATCATTCACATGCAGAACTTTATGTGAGTACTCAAACATAACAGAAATACAATCATAGCAAATACCCATATCTTCATGAAACACTGAAGGAATAGGATATGAAACAGGTAGTAAACTACCAATATTTTTGCTATGGCCGTTTTTTCTCATATTCCAGGGCACATTTAACAGGGCCTGGAAGACTTGGGATAAATAACATTAGCCATGTTACCAATAGCACTACTTCAGCCTACAAAACGTAATCGAGAAATTCCTATATAATTTTCCTGGTTTTCTAAAGCAGATCAAACAAGTCTCTACAGCACTGTAGAAGCAAAATTTATCCCATCGTGGAGGCTTTTCATGACTCCAAGTGCAATAATGAGCAGGAAAAGACCACTTAGGAACTAATTTACCAAGTCATGAAAGGTTTTTCATGAAACAAGAAAATCAATGAAACTTCAGTCTGCAAGTTTCACAGAATACCTACACCACCAAGAATGCACTTAAATCAGTGCATTCCTTAGAAAGGATGCTGATACATATTACTTTTTTGATATTCTGGAAAGAGTATTTCAAAAAAACCTGTCCAGTTTCATTTCGAGTTTGTCAGAATTCCCAACAGAAAAAGTATTCTATACATTTTTGTACTATTGGATTGCTCTGAAATTCCCTCTGCATCCCAAATAAAGGATGTGAACATTGTAGGGACAGGAAAACAGGAACAGAGGAAAAGATTTGCTTTTTTTTGAAAGTATTGTTTCTATAAAATATATATTACATAAAATAAGTTTATTTGATTCTTGCATTTATTCAAATTTACAATAGAGAGTAAGAATTTGTGTATATGTATAAATAAAATAAAAATCCAGATACTTCATGATGATATATTTCTCTTGATGCTTAGTATAAGAGAGAAGAAGCTATTAAAAGTCTTTAGGAGTAAAAAAAAAAAAAAAAATTTACTACACTCTTCATTTACTCCTTTTACTAAAAGGACCTGATTTCCTATTCATGTCTATGTAATTAGAGAAGTAAAGCTTTTTTAAAATTGAAAAGACACGGTCAGGTTTGTAATTCCATTATTCTTTTCCATTTGTCCTTTGAGTTAGACATCTTCAAATACCCATAAGTCAATCTAATAATTTATGTGTCAGTTTCTCAAACTTTAAATTCTAATAGAATTACATTTATCAAACAATTTTATTTAATTTTTTTAAATCAGAACTTGAATTTAATTTCTAAGAACACCAGAGAGGCAGTAGCTTTTCAGCCAGTCCATTGTGTTTCACTTGTCCCTGAACAAGTCACTAAAATTTTTTCAAGTAGAATACTATGTCCTTTATTATAATGAAAAACATGGAGCATTGTTAAGAACTGCTAAAGATATTGCATGATAAGCGAAAAAAAGTTACAAGTACTGTAATAAAAGAGAATTATCTTTGTGGAAGGGCAAAGAAAAGAGTTCTTGTGGATATTAATTTTTATATATAGATTTTTTTTTTTTGCATGATTGTGAACATGATGGCCTAGGTGGTTGTTTCTGGTTCTTTGCAACACATAAGAATACTGTACTTGCTGAGTGATAAAATCTTCAAGGACAAGAATAGTGTCTTTGTTAGTGTCTATGCCATGGATGGCACAGTAATGTTCTTTTCATAACTACACTATTTCTATAAGAGCAACACAACAAACCTTTGTTAAGGCAGAGCCACATCTGAACACAAAAATAGGCAGGAAAATAATACTATTGTAACTTTTGCAATGTTGGAAAAATATGGAACAGAAGGACTGTTTGACACAACATTAATATTTTACACACGGGTATCTCAGGAAAGTAATAACAAGACCTCTTTCTTCAAAGTTTTGTAGTCTTTATGTTAACAAACTGAGGAGAAAAAAAAGTCCGTAAAAAAGTCCTTTATCAGCTTTTTGAGTACTACATGGACTGTAAGCTCTTGCAAACAAATCTTTCCTCCTAAAGAACTATTTTCACAACACATTTTCAGAAAAATTAAAATTCATATAAATAATTACAGAAGACTAACCTCTACATAGCAGATGGCCCTACAGGATAAGTAATCTTCAAAAACATTTTCTAACATTCTATTTCATGTATTGTAAAATGTATTGATGCCTTTCAGACATATAAACATTCCTAGACTGTCAATATTTCAATAATTATTAAAATTCTTACTATGAGAAAGAAAGACAATTATTATTTGCAACTTTTAATCAACTAATAAATATATCTATTATAGTTTTGCATCCTATCCATATTTAATCTCTCAGCCTTTCCAACACCATTCACCCTTCTTTCAGGATTTCCCTCAGTATCACTAGACTGATTACTCCAAAATGGCATGATATTATCAATACTTACAGCTATTAATAGTACGAACATAGCTTTTTAATAAGTTTTTAAAAATTCAGAATTTGAATTTTTGTGATGAAGCAATGGAGTATCATTTACACATTCATAGGTTGCAGAAATGATGAGGCATAAGGAATTTTAAAAATATACAAATATTTTAAAAGGCAGTCTCATATCATCTATTTCTATTGGTATCCATCTCTATCATAAATACCTTGACTTGTTAATTGACTCATATTATTCAGTCACACAAAGCTTTTTCATCCAAACTCCATTTCATTCCTTTTGACACAGAGGAGAGGCCTGAAGACATGAGAAATAATAGTCAATTTGGGCACATAAGTGCTTTAAAAGAAAAAGCTGGGAGTTTGCTATGTACCAGGTTTACTTTTTTACCATATTTCTGTACTGTTCCCTTTTAAAAAAATGGAATAACATCCTTCATTTCAGATTCTTAAAATACTGTGGAATTAAAGAAAGAATCTTTTCATCATTTATTTCCAGAAATATTTAAAAATCTTTTTATTTGGGCAACTGTGATCTGCTAAGGCAATAAGTACTCAGCGTTATATCCAAGACCTTCAGAGGATAAAAGAAGTGTGAATAACGAAAATGAAGAAAAAATCACAAAGGAAAATGGAGTTTCTATTAGTATTCAATTTGTACCAAAATTTGACAGCAGATAATTTTTAATTACTATTTTTTACACAAAACACCATTAATTGATATTGAATAAAGAGACTTTCTGCCTTTGAGAGTACTCAAAATTATAGAGACGCACATCATTATATAAGAAAAATTTAGTGATGAAATGCCACTCGATGACAAAAAAGGCCCTTTTTCAGTGTACTTACCTGCCCACACACAATTCCCCACTAGGCAAAAAACTCCATACTGGGAGCAATGATGAAAAAATTAGATTTGCAGAGGATTAACTACATATAAGCACTAGTGGCTTAATACTACAAAACAGTGAGAGGAAACACAAGATTAATTTATTGCATCTGATAGGACAAGGAGCTTATGAAAAATAAAGATAATCTTAAGGGCAATGTGTAGCTAAAGGAAACTCTCTAAACACTCTTTGTAACAAAGACAAACATGGTTCCCTCCACATTTTCATAAGGAATAAAAAGAAAGAAAACAGTTGACTGTCTCCTTAGGCAGTGTTTTGATTTCAGCAGCTGATCTAGACCTTCATTAGTTCTTTCTCCTATAGTTCATTCTCATAATTCCTTCTTAAAAAAAAAAAAAAAAAAAATTGGCATATTTTACACCTAACTTCTACTTACTGCACTGGTCATTTCCATAATCATAAACCAGCCTGATCACTAGCTGTCTTTTGTGACAGCAATAATGTGAAAGAGTCTAAAGGCTGCCTTGGGCAACAATCTGGGGATATTAGCATACATCAGGTTCCCTGGGCTCACCACTTTAGAAGTATGCACCAATATCTGGTGAGGAAAAGCAATAGGCAGTTATGAGATAACTTCTCCCCAGGGAATGTTTTATTCCAGCTTTCAGTAGATGCTGGCTTGTGCCCTGGGAGAAAATAATTATATTACTTCTAAAATTCCATATATATTGTTTTCTTTATAATTTTGATTTCTTATTATAACTCTAAGCTCTTTTTATTCAAATAAATAGGTGGATCTGTTGTGAAAAAGCTACAGTGCCAGTAATAGTTAGTCTAGTTGAAGGGCTTCTAGAGTTCTACTACAATGTATGTACTATAATAACATTATGTTGTGATGATTGCACCTGAGTTTCTCCAGCATTCTTTTGGAGCTTAGTACTTTGCCTAAGATGCTAAAAGATTACAAGACCGTTTAATCATCCTCATTAAAATGCTGAAAATTAAAAGGCATTCAAATGCCGAAGTACAACATTAAAATCTGTAATGAAATATTGGCACAGCAGTTACCATAGGAGGTATTATGACATCTGAAGGAAGTGTTTTTCTAATAGATTATTAGATGGGTGCCTGAAGTAGGTAAGATAGGGAAATAAATACATACTGTTAATATAGCGTTAAGGGTCATGGAAGGTAAAAATTATTACTGTATCATTTAATTGGTTTCATAAATTGTCACACAAAAAGTTTATCCTTGAGCTTTCTGAGACTGTTGAGATATGGAAATTAGGTCTACAACCCACAAAAGTTACACAGTTTTATCTTCAGTTAGTACCACTGGGAAGGGAATAACATCATTAAAGATGGCTTAAAAGTTGGAATACTATTCAAGCAACCCAGACTTTATTCTTTCTTTTGCAACTCCTATTATATTTTACTTCATTACCTCACTGTGGATTTTCTTCTTCTGACCACTGAAATGTCTGCATGTTTTAACTGTAAGGATGTGGGGAATATAAGGCTAAACATATATCAGGAGCACAAGAACACCTCATTTATGAGTATAGAAACCAGAGGCAAGACAAGTAATAAATCGCAGATAGATACACAAATCCCAAAAATATGAGATAGAAAAGAACTAACAGTGTTGGGTCTATAGTGGAGCTGGACAGCACTGGCTCCATCAGACTTAATGGAAGCTTCTGGCAGCTTCTCACAGAAGCCCCTGTAGCCCCCCTTTGCTACCTAAAACTTACCATGCAAATCCAACACAGCAAACGTGAGTCTCCCAGAATAATAATAATAGAAAACAGCATTTATTGATTTATTTTTAACTACTGAGGCTGGATCTGCCAATATTCTTTTTGTCTATGTGTATATCACTTGTTTTTTTCCTTGCCCTCCATAGAAGTACGTAAAAAAAAAAAAAAAAAAGAATGACAACAGCAAGCACAGTCAACTCAGAACCACTTAACATTTCCTGACACTACCATGCAAAACAATTATTCTCTGGACTGTAAAGTATGCACAGCCCTTGACTGTTCTGCAAGGTTTTTTTACACAGGTATAATTACTTCAGGGGGATTGAGTACATGGAACTAATTGATGTTTAACACTTAAGAAATGTAACACAATTTTATGCCTCTTTAAAAGTGTCAAAAGTGATTCATAATATTTGAAGAAATTTTACTGTTGGCAGAATCAATAGCTACACACAGGAAATTATCCCAAATAAGAGTGTCACATTTGATATAAAACTCATATTTAATATAAAAGGTAACAATATTTCCTGTTTCTGTATGTGCTACCACTAATGTCAAGACCATTTCCTTCAATCCACAGAGTCAGATGCAAATCATGTTTCAACAATTTAGTATAGAATCACAACATAATAGAATGGTTTGGGTTAGAAGGGCCCTTAAAAATCCTTAAAGTGTTCCAACCCCCCTGCCATAGACCAGGTTGCTTAAGGTTTCATCCAACCCAGCCTTGAACACTTCCAGGCATGAGGCATCCACAGCTGTTCTGGGCAACCTGTGCCAGTGTCTCACCACCCTCATAGTAAAAAATTTCTTCCTTATATCTGCTCTAAACATACTTCAGTTTAAAGCTATTCCTTTCTCTCCTGTCACTACATGCTGTCCCTTCTGTTTCAAAAACGCTTCTACAAGTTGCAGAAAAAGCCTAGTTTTTTTTAACAGAGCTGAAACTTCTGAATTTTCTTCATGTCCAAAGTCAGTCTTAAGGGTGACCGTTTGTGAGCATTTGTAATGGGTGTGTTTCTGCTGATTTCTATGAGGCTAAATTCACATTAAGAGTATAAGTTTCTCAAGTTTTTAATAGTCAGCTGTTTTGAGCAGCCTTGCAAAGTAAAGAAGCAAGAGATTTTTGTGGATTCTAGAGGAAATAGTAACAGACTCAAGGGTGGCATCATGGTTATTGCCATGCTTAGCATTGTCTCATGAGACTGATTTCAGGCAGCTCTGCAGCTTTCAAAATCAAACTCAATGGGACACAGTGAATAACAGAAAAAGAAAATAGAAATAATCCTGGATATTTCGATCTGCTTTGACTCTAGGCCAAATTGTTTTTATACAAATGAAGACCTTTGGTTTATTATTTTCAAACATATGAAATCTGTATTTACTTCAGTGTAGCATTATAACACTCTATCATGTAATTAATAACCATATAGCACTATTGTAGAGATGTCTGTACTACAAAAAGTATGTCACAGGTGAATTTATTTTTTACTTTTTTTTTTTAATTCTTCATTCATTCTCAGTAGTGATATTTCTTTTCCTGCAGACGTCAATGGTTTTAAGTTTTGCCTACAGCTAAATGGCATGCAAGGAAAGAACAACATTATTTTCAGTGAACTGCTGTATAAATCATGCACAGACGTTCATATTTCTGTGTTTGGGGAAATGTAAAAGTTGTGAGATATTCAACAACTCAACCTAATCTTCAGACATGTACCTTTCCCAGAATGTAGGCTATAATTAAATTTATATAAAAATATAGTTCTCAATAAAGCCAGACTACCACTTCAAACCTGTCAAATTTTTTTCCCTAACCCTCACCACTCCAAAAGAAAGAAATCTAAAAGATTAACCAAAATTTTAAGTTTTCAAGTCCAGCCTTTTCTTTTTCTGCCCTACATCCAGTGATAGTTCTATAGACATATACCAGGCTCAATACCAGTTTTGAAAATTAATGTATTAATTTCTATGGTTTCTCCAGTGAGTAAAGAATACTGAAGTGGTTGTGGAAGTACTCTCCACTGCAGACTGCTGGGAATAGGGGTTACAAGTATTATTGCAGCTATGTCTTCTTGATGTGAGCTGATTCTACACAACAAATTTTAGAAGAAACACAACAAGTTGCAGAAAAAACCCCAAAACATTTCATAGTCATAGAAATAGAGTTACAGCTATGCTATATTGAAGAAATATTTTTATTAAGCTTAGTAAGTATTGTTAGTACTACTTCCAAGTGAAGACAGCTTTTAGCAGGCTTCTAACATGTATAAAATCTTGCTTAAATTAGTACCTCTCATACAGAAGATCAGTTTTGAGGTGGTGTAAATTGTTTGGGTTTTTTGGGAGGTTGAGGGGGGGATGGTTTTGTTTTGTTTTATTCTTAGGTCTGGCATATTGTTTTCAGTTTTTACATAAAATTAAAATAAATACTACCCATCCTACTTAAAAGAAATTAATTTCAAAGATTAATATGTTGGCAAGCAGTAGTCCCATCTTAAAAATAGTGCCATCACAACTGTTATTCAAGCTTGGCAGAATTCTGGCTTAGATTATTCTAGCTGGTTGAGGCTTTAATGTGGCACAACAGACAGCTTATCTTCAAGTCCAGGCACTAGTCTAATATCAGGTTTTATGGCCTTTCAGAAAAGTCACTAAGGGAGTTTTTACTATCGGTCAGAAACATTACTTATTCCTGACTGAGCAAAGGAGTTTATTCTTTGAGAGCCTAATTCTGAAAGTTTTAGATAAAACAGTTTTTGTATCTTGCAACATGTGTTGGGATAGTGAAAAATACATCCTCTTCTGTATCTATCATTGATGTGGAATGGTAAGAGAGAAGTTGACATCAAAGTAGTGTTACACAGCAAAATAATGCAGGCTTACAGCCTTGTGAGCAAAAGTCATTAGATGTTTGATCTAAAAGTTCTTCTAAAGAATAAAGGCAAAGACATTTGCATAAAGAGATAGTAAGACGAGAGGAGAAATTAAAAAAAAAAAAGTAATAACACCACCAAAAACCTACACACAGAAACTTGTATATCCCAAGGTAAAAATGCATTCAATAATTGGCCTAAAAATATTATACTGGCATTTAAATTGACATAACGTTAGAATTTCTACATTTTAAAAACATCATTTATTTTCACAACAAATAAAGGGGTCATCATGTTACAATTTCCCTTTCTAAGAAGAAAATTACACAGCATTATGAAGCTACTTTTTAAAGTGCAGGTAACAATTTCAAACACTTTGTTGTACAAAACTAAGTGGAAAGAAACCCTTAATGTGTTTTAAACCAGTTTAAAACTAAAAGTCTCCCATTAAAGGCAGTGACCTAGCTTTCTTCCCTTATGCATGCATAAAGGCAAGGCTTCTGAGGTCTGAGTGGGAAGCTGTATGATTTGCTTTTAAGAACAATTTTTTTTACTACAGATTAAAAAGCCTGAAAGCCTCATCACTGCTATTAAGGATAAAACCCCTTTTTCATGTAAAATCTCCAACTGCTACTTCTCAAATCCATCTATGATTGCTAACATCAACAGGAAGCATTATTATTTTAAATATTTTCAAATGTTTATTATCTGGACTTTGCAGAACCGTACTTCTATCAATGACAGCAAGAAAACAGTTCTGAAACATCATTAACAGCAGCAAACATCCTTGACAAGTGTTTTATCTGAAATGGTACCTTTAAGTATCATTAAAACAATGAATTTCAAGGCAGCCTGATACATTTTCTCCTTTCCCAGTAAGTATCCAATATGTCATGCAAAGCATTAGAAAAAAGTGAAATCTAAAAATGGAACTGCTTAACCTGTCATTTCAATGCCGAATTTGTAACTTGTTAACTAAAGGGATTGCAGCAATGATTATTGACTCAATGAAACAGTTTATATTTTTTAAAATAGTCTGAAACAGTAAGTGTAATTGTATCTTATTTCTCTTGAGCACCTAATTATATTGCCAGATAACATAAAGTGGGAAAGCACTGCAGCTTCAGGGGTTCAGAAGAATTAAAAAAAAAAAAAAAATCACTAGCTACAAACAGCTATTAAAAAAATTGCCAGGCTTAAGAGAGTAACTCTTGCAATAGGTTTCTGCAGTAACTCTCATAAATTGGCAAACAAAATACTTCTGCTACACATTGAGTTGTTCTGTGGGTGAAATGATTGCTATTTTATACTATTGGTCAATAGTTTATGAAGGTGAAATATAAAATATTTAATGAAATTTGTAAACAGATATAAAGGAGTTGAGAATTTAAATTGTCTACACTGACTCCATACATGGGACCTGCATAGATTAACAAACTGGATTTCACGTAAAAATCTTGAAGCAAAAGTACTCAAAGAAATTGCTGTAGAGAACTGAAACAAAAGCCATCACTAACAATCCTTTTGCATCATTCTCATAATTTCTCATCAAGACAAGAAAAACATTGATAATTAAAGCCAACTATGTTCCATTATGTGGGAGGCCACAGAAAGTTTTAGGTCTTTTGGGACACAATTATGTTTGCAAATAAGCAATTAGGATTATTTCAGAAAAAAATAATATATATGTTGTATTTTCCACTTGATTTTACAGAATTTTCTGAGGCTAATTAGAAAACTGCTGGAAGGGAAAACCAAATCTTTCTTATGTCTAGAAATGCATAACAGGCATGAAAAGCACACAGCATATTGCATTGTTTTAATTTGCATTTGTTTGTCTGTTTTGAGGGGTTTTTCTTGAGTTGTAAGGGTTTTTAGTGCATTGAATCTGTATTTTTTATACAAGGTGACATTTGCCGAACTGTAAATAAATTTTCAATTCCCTTGTTAATAAAATAATTATTATTCATTTAATTCCTGGTCCTTCTGAAGCATTCTGCAATAACATTAAAAACTGAAGTAGAAGGAATTGTGGACATTTTTACAGACAACAGCTTAGTGTTTGCAGCTCCAGTTAACAAAAAAAAAAAATATATATATATATATATAAACAGGATCAATGTTTATCAACAATAACTAACAGCTTTGACCTCTTCACTCTTTTCAACAGGACAGAAAACAGACCTTATGTCATTTTCTCATGAACACCCTCAATATATTAATCCATTTTTACACTTGAATTTCCATTAGAGGCATGATACTAGAAATGAGGTAATTTGTGTGGACTGTAGCTAACACTACTTCAGGGCATTTACTGCACCAGCCAAGTACTTTGTAGTGCTTGCTAAACCTGAGTTCTTTACCACTTTCCCTTCTTTACATTTCCTTAATTTTATTATTAATCTAAGCAGGTTTCATGGTATTAATTTTTTCCCTTTAAAAGAATGACCAAAATTCTGACTTGAATGAAACTGTGCATTTCAACTAAAAGTGATTTACAGTGGAAGTAGCCAAACAGTCATTGTGCATCTATTGCATGTCCATAGCATGACACTTCTGTCCATCCTTAACAGTATATAGAAGACACTAGAATTCTATTCAATTCAATTCAATTCAATTCAATTCAATTCAATCTAATTAAAATAATTTAAAAAAACAAATAGGCAGACATTATGAGACAAATTCAAAAACTAATCTGAAATATCTAGATCAAACATAATGCAAAGCTTGAATTAAACATGCCACATTTGCCTGGCATTTATCATCTATGCCATTGCTGCACAGGCAATTATTTTATCATTCATCTTGTGTTTTTAAAAAAGTAATTTGTGAATACATACTAGAAAATAAGAAGGCAGTGATTGAAAGATTACTTCAGTCTATTCAGTGATGCATTAAAAGGGGTTTTTGTTTATAGAAGAAATTCAGGAAGGCTTATCTTTTCCCCTCTGTCACTCCTTGTTTGTGTGCAGTATGAGAATGACTACTTTTAAACAATTTTAAAAATTGTTAGCAAGTATTCATTTCCAAAATGTGTTGAACTGACATAAATGAGTAAGTTAGGGACAGCTGGAGGAGTAAAGTGTGTTTCCTCATATAAACTTTTAATTAGACTCCAAAGTGCTTATTAGACAAATTAAAATTTTACATCATGGCCTGTGTTTGTAAGGCTATTTCAAGACATTTTACTAAAAAAAAAGAGGTACATAAATAATAAGCTGTATTTCTACTGCTAATTTTTTTTTAAAAGTAGAAGAAAAGTAATCTTTCAATCAGTGAGAACTACTGTATCATCCTATATTTTACCTGTAACAATTGAGAGTGACAGGCATTTTTTTCCCGTGTAACTTTGATGCTATTGATAGCAAGTTCATTTGATTTCAAAATAAATTTTGTGTTATTTGTAAGTGACTCTGGAGGAGTCTTAAGTTCTGCAAAATACCCATAGCACTTTTTTTTGTTACAAGCAAGAACTAATATCTTTTAAATGTATTTTAAAATCCATGTTTGAACAGTGTTTGACTTTGAAAAACTGCAGTCAGAGTTCTAGTCTTGAGTCACTCAACCCATAGTCTTAAAGCTATGTAATATTCTGATTAAATGTTATGTCTTCTCTTTCAGTGTCAGGGTATCAGAACCACAGCCTTGCAATAGGATAGAAAGAGAAGTTTGGAAAGAAAAGCAAAGAGAGAGATGACTTAAAACTTCTATAGAAATTTTTTTGATTTGGTTTTCTGCTTGCCTACTAAGAAATTTCTTGGCTTCTGAATGCCTTGTGGTGGTCTCATTTATGTTTAGGTTTTGCCCTTTTTTCTCTTGGGTTCATCTTGCTTGAAGACAAAAGCTGGTAAAACCATGTAGCTACTCCTATTACTTTCTCCTCCTTCATTTCAAAGGTGCATTTCATGCAGAAAGCTTGTTTCTTTAATCAGTTTTTATAACTACAGGAGTTACCAAATTTAGAAAGATTGGATGTCTTTAAAGGTATCCAAAATTATTGATATCTCCAGATTTGTGATTTTTTTCTGACTTTTAACATTTATTACACACCTGTAGTGATTCCAACCGCTAGACACAAAGCTATCACTAAAAAATGAAATCGTAATTGATTACACATTTACATGCAGAAATAAGAAGTCATTTGCAACTGACAGTTGAAAAAAAAATTGTATCGAGGCATGAGACTGCTTGCTCTTATGTGAAAAGCAAATAGAGAACAATGGATCCAAAGTATGCACGAGTTTCCTGGTGACTGAGCACACATCCTGGTGACATGTCAATGGAATTGTCCTTAATGGTGATATCACACTGTAAATATTTGTTGACTACAACTGGGGAAATGAAGAAAACAAAAAAGGTAGAATTTCCAACACTACTGATCATACTTGTAGAATTTATGGTGCAGCAAAAGAGCTGGTTCTTTCTAGAGAGGATATTTTAAGAAAGTCTCGGACAAAGACAATAATTCATATTACTGGGAAAAGTAGTGGACCCTTTTTCAGAAAAGTGATTGATGTGCAAGTATACTTCATTCAGTCCAATAAGAACATTCTGTTTTCAGTTTGTTTTGCCGCAACATTCACAATTTAAGCCCCTTTTCATAGCTTAAAGAGAAATGAAGGATTATTGTGCAATTGCATGCAGAGATGAAACGTAAATTTCAAATCACATTCATAGTTTTTTTAAAGGGTGTATTTTAAAGTAAAACCTGAAATACTTTTGCTAGTTACCACCTGAATAATAGCATTTAAAAATCAAATTAACAAGAAACATTCAGTTGTCCATGGGTATAAAAATAATTTCTATGGAGTTACTGAAATTTGGAACATATTAATTTGTTGTCCATTTATGGGACATGTCTTTTAGAATAGTATACATCAAAAGATAAACCAAAAAATTATCTAAGATATACATATATTCTGACTTGTTCATTCTAGACATGTTCATTGAAAAAAAAAAAAGAAAAAAAGAAACTGAAAGAATTCAATGCGAAAAGCCTCTAAGTTTGAGGTACTAAATAAGTTACACGAATGTTACATAAGGTTTATGCGGGGGTTTTTAATCATAGTAAAATTCTTTTTAATTAGGACAAAATGTAGGAGGAAGACAAACAAACTCAAATCCCTCCATAAATTATTTTATGCAGTTGTGTTCTGTTTTTAAGTAAACTCAAGGGTAATATGAGATGTGATCGAATTTTAGAGTACTGCAATGACCTACTGAAAAAAAAAGCAAAAATAATTCATACTTCATGGTCTCATCAAGAACTTAATTTACTCTTCATTTCTGTGAATTAGTATCTGGGAACCTCTGACCCTCTTCAGTCATTCATTAGAAGAAATGCTTAAAACTGACAGCTGAACTTTGCATTCAAATCATGATTTAATATTCAAAGTTAAGCTTAAGCATGAAAGGCAGCTAAAATGGTCAATTCAATGGATAATTATGCTTCTATATTGAAAGAGGCATAATATATTTCCATTATAAAGCCAAGAAGGATTGTTTATTCAACATCTTATTTATCCCTAAAGAAGGACAGTAAGAATAGATTTGAAACAGAAGAGTGCCCTGTGTTTATCAAATATTCTTATCTTGAATACAACTTTGCAACAAATCCCCATGCTTTTCTTAATATGCGGACATCCCATCCATCAAAGGATTGTGGTTAATGAAAACTGCAGTTCAAAATAAATTATTTCTCTCTCCAAAGAATTGTAGCTAGTGTCTTTTGGGGTTTTGTTCTTTTCTTCTTTCTCATGAGAAAAAGCCATGACTCATCACTGGAAGTTGACCAGAAAACTACCTGTAAGAATTTGAGGCAACTAATCTGAATATTCAGGCACAACATAAATTTTTGTATTATTAACTTCTTTATAATTTTTCAAAAAGAAATGAAAAGGGACGGAAATAAGAATGGGGTTTGTTTTCAGGGTTTTTTTTGTTTGATTTTGGGTTTTTTTGGGTGATTCATTTACATTTGATTGGGGTGTTTTTTGCAGATTTTTTGGTTGTTTTGAGGTGGGGTTTTTTTGGTTTGGAGGTTTCGGGTTTTTTTGGTTTTTTTTTTTTTTTTTTTAATGGAAAGAATCCTCCTTTCCTCCTGCATCTTCCATATTTGAGTTAGTCCTTTTCCTCAGTCTCTTTCCTCTGCCCTTTTTGCTTTTTTTTTTAATTTGACTGAAAAAAGCACAGTTAGAGATTACAACCCTTAAGCAACTAATTGCCTGTTAGTGGGTCCCCTATATGTACTCAGACAAATGTTTTCAATAACTCAGTGGTTTTATAAGTTGCACAGAGTAATGTTTTAAAATAAAGGAGATCTTAAAATTTAATAATAGTTATTTAAAGAACAATTCACAGAGTTAAGAGCAAAGGAAGAAATAAATGGCTTTTAAGGACTATTAAGAGGAACTCAAACATTTCCTAACTTCAAAACCTTTCTCCTGTAAGTATAGTCAACACCAAGAACATTATTATTATTAACACCTTGACATAGTATTATGTTTGTCCCCTTGTAATTTCTGTTTCAAAATCCATGGAAAATGCTGGTCTAAAAATAGTCTCTATTATTTAAGAAAATTTCAACAATGAGTGAAAGCAAAGGACCAGTTTATTTTCTCCAAATTTATACTCATGTGAGTAATTGCAGCACAGAAATGGAAAATATTTATAGTGCTATAGTAAAGCACTTAAGTAATCTAAAAAATCTCTGCAAAAATTGAATCATAAAATTTAAAAATAAATATTTCATATTAGTATTAATCTTTTTGAAAATTGTAGAGCAATCAAAGTAATGATTCAAATCAACCTGAGTTAAACTAATTTTTTTTAGTGCAAGTTGTTCTTATTTGCCAGTATGCTTTCCAGAATTTAACCAGCTGCGGCTTCCTGATTTTTTTTTTGCCATTGCAAGGCCTTTTTAAATTTAAACACTTCAGAGTGCTGTTCTATACTCACTTCACAGAAGACTTGGTAAAATCCAATGCACGGAAAAAAATATTTCCCAAAGGAACATTTACAAGCAAAGATGGACGCAAATCCATTTTATTGATGTAAACTGCATTTAGTCATAAGATCATAACTTAAAGTCACAATGTGGAACAGTCACGGCACAAACATTTTGGAATCAATAGTATGAGAAACTGCCTAATGGGAAACTTTCATTTCAGTCTTGCTCTATAAAAAGTGCTTGGCTAGTACATGATTTACAAATACTTCCATATCCACAAAGGTATTTTGTCATTTAGTTTGATCCAAAATTGCCCTCCAACATTCAGAAACTAAATGAAATTCAAAATACATAGATGTTTCATTTCTTGATTATGTTATAAAATACAAAAATCATTCCCTCCAAAAATACATCGAGATTACTGTTGAGGAAACTTACATGCTTGGGCAGCCACTGTCTTCCAAAGAAAACTTTGTAAAATTTTCTCATTAAAAATTAGTATTTCAAGATGAATATTTTCTCTCTGTTTAGAGAGAAAAATTAAAATACAACTATTATTTTCTGCTTTTGAGAGCAACCTTGAACATGCTTGAACAGAATGTGAATAAAATTCCTGTATAGGGCAGATGGCACCATGAATACAAATTATCCATTTGTTTTCATTCCACAAACAGTAAATTATACCTGTCATTTTGTAAGACACTAAGGAATGAGTCTGCAGCTCAAACTTAGTACTTTTTAATATCAATCTATTTTTATAGTGTTTTACAATAAAAGCATATGTGAGTTTTAAAGAGATATAAAAAAAATCTCCAAGTAACTTGAAATACATTGGATTCTGAAGTTTCTTTATGTCGAGTTTTGGCACATAGAGCATTAAAATTTCCATTAAAAAATATTTTGTCTCCTAAATACCTAAAGTTCTGTTTTCCCAAACTCTTTAGAAAGAGCCAAATAACACTGGTGACTTGAAGTATTAGGTGTTCTTTTTCCTTTCTTGAAAGATGCTTCATATAAGGCAGATTCTCAAAGAACCCACAGTGAGATGAAGTTTACTTCACCACAGTTATGATCATCATAAAGAGTACCTTTATAAAAACAAGCATTATTAAGCAACATTCACCATGCTTTGTAGTCATGATGAGAACACCATAAATATCTCTGTAAGAGTCAACTTAAAATACTGTTAAAGTCATACTCTGACTTTCTGTAGGAGCTTCTCATTCAAGGGAATGTTCTAATTTTGATACAAGCTTTGATAAGGAAAACTAAAGGTGAAAAATGATCTCTATGGGGATAAAAAAAAAACCCAAATAAACAACACCAGGAAAATAATCCATTACAGAGCAAACGTTCCTTGAAAACTCTGGCTTGATTTTATGTTTAACATGGAAGTCACTTGCAAGCACTTGCTAACACTACTAAAACAAAGCAAAGCAAAATAACTTATAAAAACAACCAAAAAGGGAATGTCAACAAGTCCAGGCATGCAAACTTGCTTAACTTGCTTGTTTAAATTATTTTCACCCTGCTGTTTCAATGCAAACACATGTCTAGTTTCCCTTCAGGATGAAAGTAGCTAAGTCTATGTTCATATTTCAAATATCTGACAAGATCCTTTTATATTCTATCACCAGGATAAAGACACATTCTCTTTGCAGAGACAATTTTTGAAATAACCAATACATTTCAGATATGTAAGAGACAATGAAAAGAAGCAAAATTTAGTTAGATTACTGATTAGACCTTAAAGAAAATCTCTGACATTAATCTGGTAACAATGGCTTTAGGAAAGCTGAAAGTCACATATTTGGTGGAAACAAAACTGTTTATTGCAGAGACATATTATAGAGGAAGGCAGTGGCTGCCAAGCATATAAATTAGTCCAAGAGTAATCTAGATGTATTTCTGGAGGGAATGATTGAAGGAATAGTAAGAAAGCTAAAAAATGGATTGGGATCCGCAACAACAACAAAAAGAGGCCTGCTGTGTAGATAACATTTTCATGTTCTTAAAATTTCTGATATTCTTATCTTGGCACAGCAAGAGCACATAGTACTTAATTGAATTCTGAAGACTTACCAAGAAGGTGTGTGCAAAAAAGGTGCACTGAATTTCTGTTAAACTAGTGAAACACAATAGAACAGTTGTATTGGGATTATATGGCCAAGTTTTGGTAGCAGGGGGGCTGCAGAGGGGGCTTTTGTGAGAAGCTGCTGGAAGCTTCCACCACGTCCAGCAGTGGTAGAGATGGGAAGGAGGGAGAAGTGGGGAGAAGGTGTTTTTAATGTCTTATTTTACTGTCACTGCTTTTAAAAGATTTGGATATCAGTTTTGCATCAGCATAGCGAATACAACTTGGCGTTAGTCAGAACTGCATCACTCGTAAAAAAGCCATTTCAAGCACACTTTTTCTACATTTTCTTCAGAAAGAAAAAACAAAAAACCACACCAACCACATGCTACTGTTCTCTCATAAAACTTGTTCTGTGACATATTTTCTTTTCCTTTGTTTCTGTGCAACAGTGATGGGGTGAAGAACTTGATTAAGTGTTGATATCACTTGAAAAAAGTATGTTGAAAAAGAGACTTATTACAGGTTTACAATCTTTTTCATTTGTTCCTGTGATTAGATACAGGAATGTTTAACAAACCCAGTGTAGGTAGAAATTACATTTGTGCTGCCCTAATATATTTCTTTTATGAAACTTTGGGACTTTTTATCCAAGCTCATTTAGAGTGCACAGGATGTTCATGATTTACCTCTTCTGAATGTTTGGTTTCCAGCACCTTGCCTCTAACAAGTTTAAAGAAGTCACATTGAACACACCCCTAAAGTTCTGAACCATTACCCAAGTTTTAGAAGCAGTAATACTGCCCGAACTTGTAAGGCTTGACTCACCATGTGTCTCTCTCCTCACATCTTAAGAGCAGTAGTGATCAGGTTGTGCAGCTCCATCATGAAGCCCTCAATCAGGAAGGGAAACCAAATCCACAGTGAAAATACAGCAGCACGGAATTTTATAAGGAAGATAAGCAACTTTTGAGTGTTAGTAAGGACCAGTCGTTGCATGAGAGCAAAAGAACACAACTGCCACTTCAGTATGACATTCTATACTGTCTAGAAAATGTAGAAATGTAGAAATGTCTACAGAAAATGTA
>VZRO01006459.1:0-101258 GCA_013397915.1 Daphoenositta chrysoptera
GAATAAACAGCCGGCCTCTTTTCGTGGTTCAGTGTGACCTGAGAGAGAACTCGAGTCTGGAGTGCATCTTTTCGTGTACTAGAGTGACACACAGTGACAGAGAAGAAGGAAGGAAGCAAGGAAGGAAGGATGAATGAAAATTAATTACCCATGGGATATAGAAACATTAAATGTGTCCTAGGGAGATGAGGTTTAAATGCTGTACAGTGTGATCAGAGCTGCCCACAGCCAGTGGCTCAGAGCCTGTGGGTTCTCCCACAGGTGTTGTCAGCAAGGCCAGCGTGTGCAATGGGGGCATCCAGGCTGGTCCACCATCCTCACCTCATCAAGCATAGGCAGGTTAGGCAGACTGCTGCAGATCAGTACTGCAGACATTACTCCCTGTGCCTCCTGTGCCAGGGACCAGTTTTTCTCCCCAGATGCTCCCTGACTGCACACAAAGTCTTCAATTTGAGTTGGAAATATCTGTTGTTCTGATGGCCATGACAGAAAATATCAAAGCAAAAATGTGGGTGCACTTTTCCATTGCTTGGTACAGACTTAAAATAATCGTGTAAATAAAAAGGAAATATAAATATTTCCTACTACTTTCAAGGGAATAAAGACAGGGACAAAGTGCCATGTATTTCTCTGTGCTGAACATATCAACTGTATTCCCACAAGTCTCCACAGAGCGACTAAGTACAGGTCTGTTCAAATACAATAGCCCCTTCAGGAGGCTTAGGCTGCCATTCAGGTTGGGCTTAGGGACTGGAATCTATTTTAAAGGTAGAAAGATGGTGATCATAAAAGGCCATAGGCAAGAAGAAACCCTCTTATAAAAATTACAGAAGGGTCACTTAGAGTCTGATAAACTTGAATGAAGAGCCAGAGATATTTTTTTGTTAGACTTGAAAGTGCAGCAAGATTGAAGATTTATGTCTTTGAAATAAAATGGTAGAAGGGAAGCACAAGATTTTACTTGGGTAGTTCAGGAAATATTAGTCTTGTAAAACAGAGTAGCAATAGATTTCCTTAGTACTCTAAACAGCTCTTTTCACTTCCCTGGTGCAGCCTTCCTAGAAGACATCATCATATATGAGCAAAGATATGTACTAAATCTGTATTTACAAAACACAGTATATCTAACATCTGATAGCGTATAAAAAGTGCTAGCAGACAGGGGAGTCAAGTCATACAGCTGACACTCAAGTCTGAATTTACACATATAATCTCTAGTCCCTGTTACCTCTCTTCTACAACAGGCAGGTGAAAAATGTTGTTCAACTGTCTAAGCACCTTGTGGGAAAGAATGCACAGTCAGATATTGATCTGTATTTATTGCCATTAAAGTGGCAGACTGGTATCACCAAGATGGCAGTTGTCACTGCCGGAGAGTAAAATGTCTCTGGGAATGGAAACCCATATCAGCATCACTGGGGACCTGCAGAAGTACAGAGAACCAGATAAGGCCAAGTCACAAAAACCCAGTATGATTTAGTGTCTGTGAACAATTTCTCAGCTGAGGGAAGTGGCAAGTGTGAAACAACCATCACAAAGAACCTGAAGCCCAAAGGTTTGTGCCATGCTCTTCTGCTTACCCAGATCCATAATGGAGAAGAGGAGGAGGAGGAGGTGAACCTCTTTCAGTGCTCCGGGTAGGAAGATGGCAGCAGACCTGCTGTTTTGGCCCAAAGTGGAAAGGCTGAGAGCAGTCACACTCCAAAGACAGAGAAGCCTCCATGACATAGGGTGTCAGGAATGGACCACCTGCCCCTGATTGCAGTAGAGCTGGTCTCCAGAACAGCCCATGAGTAAGACAGGTTCAAGACTAAGTAAGCACCTTTTGCAAGCTGAGTTGCTTATGATGGATGTAAATGTATGTAGTTTGTCTTCAGTGAGGCTGGATTAGAAACTTCATTCTTTTTCTAAGCTTTTGTTTGATAGAACAAATTTAGGCTGGAGAGGAGGGCCACATCAGAAAACAGACCCTGTATGAAACAACTCCACAACCTCTTTAAGAGGGACTGCAGAACATCAGTGGCAGCTTCAGTTATGATCTGAGCTCTGAAGTCAGGACAGGCTTTTCAAGCAACTGTGGCAGTCTGAGAAACCACAGCAGTGAAGGCAGGAAGGGAAGCAGCAACGGGAAGAAGTGGGAATTTTGGAAAAGAGAAGCAGCAAAGCAAGAACTAAAAGCAGGAGACAGATGGTATGAAGCTGTGTCAGAGGGGAAATGGGAAGATGCAAAAGGGGAATATAGGAAGTGGGGACAGTTCACAGCCCTGTCAGGCTGAAAAAAATTAATGTTTACCCTGGTGGGCACCCAGTGCACAGAGAAAAGTTCTCATGGCCACTCAGGACTGCCTGAGAGAGAGGGCACATCAAATAAATCCTATCAGAGCCCAGGGTAATGAGAAGACATGTTGTGACCATGTCCTGTGTGTGCAAAGAAATGAGCCTGGTGCTGCCTCCATGAAAGAATCCTCTCTGCTATTCTGTCTGTGCTGAAGGACAAGCCTCTTGCTCAGCTCCCGCCCTCCTGTACAGGGCTGTGATGTGCAAACATCATTTCTGAAAGAGCCCCTGTACCTTTTTTCCATCATCCTTGAGGAGGCAGAACACCACAGCACCACAGAGAGGGAGAGATGGGTGGTACTCACTGCTTTGGGTCCCTGTGGGGGAAAAACAGCATCATGCATTTCCTCCCTGGTCTGCAGTCTCACGTGGGTGCCATGCAAACCTAGCACATCCGGGCTGCTCCGAGGTGACCCAGTTCAGGACCCTGAAAGCCTCCCAGAACAAAAGTGTCTCACTGAGCAATTAGTTCCCGTTAGCCTCTCCCTCAAACTCCACAAAGGGAACAAGAAACCCCAGATGTGTGCCCTGCTGCTCATGCTGAAGGGAACTCGTGTCAAGAGCACCTCTTGGTGGTGTGAGAGGACATAAAAGCAGCAGCAACACATCTGTATATGCTCAGTCTGGGGTTATGGGATCATTTCCTGCAGGTTCCTTCCTTTTCCTGCAGCGTGTACAAATCAAAGGTTTTAATGCAGCAGGTGCCAGTTGTTCTTAAAGTGGTTACTATATGTGTTATATGAGTGTAATATCCCATTTTTAAATAATCCCATTTAATCCCATTTAAATATAATGGAAAGAAACATCCTGAAAGCTTTTATGTGAATCCCTGTTGTCCCTCTACAGAGACACTGGTGGAGGAAGGATGTTTATAGATTCATAGCAAGGACCTTGGTCTGGATGAGAACTGACTGTCCGTTGCAGTTGCAGGGCATTATCTTCCAAAAGTAATTTGCCCAGAAATGGGCTGTTGCCAGGACTTCATAGCTCATTGTTGGACATGCAGAATTACAGTGTCTTTGACATGAGGCTCACCTGAACGTGGGTTTCCACACCAATCACTCTTCCCTGACCAATTAACTGGTCTTCTTCATCTCCAGTCCCTTCCACACTGCCAGTCCCACAAGCCCATATGTCAGACTTCAAGGACAAAAGCAAACACCGGTGCTCAGGTGTTCAGCAGGTCAGTGGTCCTCGTTCATCCCTGCCACCAGGTCCTACTGTGCCACTGATCGGTTTTCCATCCAGTCACCCTTAGCTTGAATCCTGTCCCTAGCATCCCCATGTGACTTACTCCTTCCAAGGTAAGACTCAATGTATACTCCAGCTCTCCCAAGTTCTTTTCCCTTCAGTCCCCATTCTTCTCACTCCAGATGTTCACTCTTTTTTTCCAGCCTGCTTCTCCCCAGACACATTAGAGTTATTGGAAACCTTCAGAGAAAACATATGGCAAAAATTGAAATGTTCCTTTGGAGAAGCTGATTCGAAATGTGGTTTCAACAATACCCAAAAAGGGGTTAAATTCCTGCTTGCATGTCCCAGGCTGCCTGCCCAACCTAGATTTCTCTGAATCTTCGTGGGCTCTACCAGCTCCAGCTCTGTCAGCCCTTTCTTGTCCCCCAAATGTCTCCCACAGGGAGCTCTCAGTGTGTCAGTTTGCCCAGGGAATTAGAATGGTTTTTCTCCTTCCACCAGTAGCATTCTCTAGAGCCTGATACACCTGCCTTCTCTTCAAACTGAGTTCCTATCTCCTGGCCCACTATATTCTGTGCCTGCTTGTCCTTTGTAAAAGCCTTTGTCCCTCTTTCTTATGTCCTTCTCTGCCCTGTATTCCTGTGTACCATTCCTGCTCTTGCTTGCAGAGGTGTCAGTGGGTTTCCTTCCTCCCCTTTGCCTATCACCCACAGAGGGAACACCTAGTACAGCTGGTCACTTTGTGCTTCTGAAATAGCAGCAAGACTTGGAAACATTCCACGGCTGAAGGTTTCTGGGTTGTAGCCAGTGCTGAGTGACAGCTGGGAGCACTCTCCTCCAGAGCAGGTCAGTCGCAACAGCCTCCTGTGGCTGCAGCAGCACAGAGGTCATCAGCCTTTGGAGAAACACTTTACTCAGAGTTCCTTCCTTCAGGAACATCCCAGCTGCAAACCCACTGTTCTTGCTCTAACTGGCCTCCTGAAAAAGCATGGAAATTCTTAATTAATTCTGTGCCACCATATCCCATCTTCTATAAAAACCCATCTCCTGCCCATCCACTCACCAGTTCAGGCTGGAGCACATAGATGTGCACACATACACTCTTTTCAAGGCTCAATGTTGCATGGGAGGAGAAGGAAGGAAGAGGAGGCAAACCCTCATTTTGTTAATGGAAAGGAAGGAATAAAGCTTCTTGGGATCATTCTGCTCTTGTCTCTTCTTTCTTAGGGTGATTGCTTCCTTCTTCTTAATGCTTAGCTCTAAAAATATTTTATTTTCTGAGGACAATGAGGACTGCCTGGGAGAGTTGGAGCTGTTCAGTTGGAGCTGAAGAAGAGAAGGATCTGGAGAGACCTTACTGCAGCCTTTCAATACATTAAGGAGACCTATAAGAAAGAACAAGGACAGGCTTTTTAATAGGGCCTGTAGTGACAGGACAAGGTGCTATAGTTTTAAACTAAAAGAGTGTAGCTTCAGACTAGATATAAGAAAAAAGTTACTTATGATGAGGGTGGTAAAACACTGAAACAAGTTGCCCAGAAATGTGGTGGATGCCCCATCCCTGGAAACATTCAAGGTCATGTTGGATGGGGTCTGACTAACCCTGTTGAAGATGTCCTTGCTCATTGCAAGAGATGTGACCAGATGGCCTTTAAAGGTTCCTTCCAATCCAAACTGTTCTATGATTCTAATATATAAGAAGTTTGGCAGCAGCTCCCACTGGCCTCTTGTGCACAGAAGTAGTGGAGAGATTGGATAGGGAGAGACTGGTTTGCAGGGGCTTCTCTCATCCAGTCTTGGCTCTCATGGTACTGAAATGAGAGAGAAAACAGTTCATTGCACCCCTTCATGCATTTGCTCACCTTCATGGTAAACACATAGGTTCACACAACACTTCTTTGTAGTAGTAGTCTGGGCAGGTGAGGAAGTGCAGCAGTACCTTATCCCCACAGGAGAGGAGGGCTAGAGCAGCCATCGGATGGCAGCTGCTTTGTAGAGGCTGCATGACTTCCTTGTTCAGCCTTCACAGTATTGTTCCTTGTGATGTTCCACCCTTGACACTTAGGGGCACTGGGAAGACCTGGAAAACCTTCACTACCCCTCATCACCCCACTACTCCCATTGCAGATTCCCTTCCCTGCTTACACCTCCTCCAAAGCGTGAATGATAAAGGAGGGAGGAGAAAATCCACCCTTCCACATTCTCACCCCACTTCTAACCCTTGTTCAGCTCCCCTGGAAAAGCAGCTTGGTGCCCCCCAACGTTCATTGGGATGAGGTGGGAAGGGAGTGGGTGAGACACACAGGGAGAACAAGAAATATGACAGCAGTCATCATCCCCACCAAGAAGTCACGCCTGCTCCGCCTTCAGCCAACGGCCTCCGCCTCAGAGCTGCCACTGCGGTGGAGGGGCGGAGGGACTGGAGGGTGATCGTCGAGTGAAGTTCCCTCTTCCACTTCCTCCCTCCTTGCAACCTGCTGTTCTGATACCCACATTTGCCCATCCCTCCCTGCTGTTTGCCTTGGCCTGACTTCCCTTTGCCTTGCGCTCTGTCGTTTGCCACGGGTCCGGAGCCATGCAAGCCATCAAGTGTGTCGTGGTGGGAGACGGGTACGTACCCTGTGGGTTTGCTGTGGGTGCGGGGCGGGACAGGCCGTGGCCAGGGACACGAAGAAAGGTGGCTGCTTGGTGAAACTTCCCCCACTTTTGCTTCTGACCTCCTGCAGGCTGGCTACTCCTGCAGACATGCTCGCTCCTCCCTCCCCAGGTCAAGGGACATTCCTCTGGGGGAGCGTGGAAGAGGGCATTTTGCAGGGCATCTGCATGGAAATGCAGATCATGCATCTGCATTTCCATCTGCATCCACGGAAAGTGAAGCAGGTCTGTCCCATGCGCAGGAGGTGATGGTGTTCCTGCCAGATTAAACTCGTAGGCAGGAGGAGTTAGATTTAAAACCACTGAGGTGCAAGTGCTATCCTGCAGGAGAATGGCTTCTTGAAAGCCGTCTGCTCACTGGAAATGACCGGGAGAGGGCATGGCACTCTGGTCCTGGCAGGATGTCTATCAGACATCTCTATGAACATCTCTATGTTTCATTAGGTCCAGCAGGTTATCTCTGTATTTGGGTGTGGTGGAGACTGTTGGCAAGAGGCTTCTGTGGGCACACGGAGAAGAAGCTCTTTCCACTGAGATAGGCACAAGTATAGGCCACTTTGGGAGTGGGAGGTAACAAACCCTTGCCTTCACAACATAGTGGCTTCTTTACCCATGTCCCCTGATGCCTGGAAATGGCCTGATCCAAGCCATCAATGACTTAAGCAGTCATCACTGCTTGGGGCAGGAGGGATGGAGTGGACAGAGCGTCTTCTTGCCCTGTGGGATGAGTAAGTGCAAGGTAGGGAAGGAGGAGAGTCTGTGCTTGGAATGGAGTAGCTTAATTCCTTTCCACCTAGAAGCTGGCCAGACTACTATCTGGGGCAGCTATAAGGTGTCAGATGAAGAGACATTTACAGCAGGGCTGCTCCCCACTGTCACTTCCTCCTTTAGAACTTGCCTGGGAAAGAAGATGTCTGCACACATAACAGTACATGTCAGGCATATTCTCAGGGGCTGGGGCAAGGGGACGGGGAGAAGGGATGAGGAAAGGCAGAGCCCCAAATAAAAACTGTAACCTCTAAGAAAAGTCCCCTGAAGGCTTTAAACTGGAGCTGGATGAACAACTCCACTGGGGCATTTATCTGTTAGCCAGTTCCCAAACCCCCAGTTTGCCCCTCACACATAGCACCAGCTCTGTAGCCTTCCCTCAAGGCAGCATCCCCCTCATATCATGGTTAACCCCACCACATGCTCTACTCTCAACCCCTAGGACCTCAATTCCTCTTAAATGTCTTCTGTCTCATCATTTTGCTTCTCTGTACACTGCACTTCTATGCACCTCTCACCATCTTGCCACAGAGCTCCCATCGCTCTGAGCTCTTGGTTTCCCATCCCTCACCTCCCTCCCAGCCAATGTCACCCTCTTGGCTCAACCCTAACAACCACAGGACCTTCTCCTCTCACTCAGCTCACATGCTGTTGTTGCTGTTCTCTCCCGCCCCTCCACCACACATCACTGACCTCTTAGCATGCCCTGCGTTCAATCACAGGAGCCTGCAGGTGCCACTGACCTCAGCTCTGTGTTGTAACCTTCACCCCTTCACTGACCCTCTGTGCACCTCTCTGTTCAACCACACCAGTTCAGAACCTCCCCCTCTTCCATGGCCGATCCACTCGCAGGCCGATAGTCTCCTGAGGCATTTCCTGTAGGGCTTCACCTCCCTCGATAACTCTGTGATAAGAGGGAAGCAAAGGACCTGGGGAAAGAGCAGGGACTGAGAGAGGAGGATCTAAGAAAGGGGGGTGGCAGGAGGAAGAAACAAATGTCAGAGCATGCCAAAGAGCTCCGCTTCCTCCTCAGCTGCCCCACAGTCTAGTGACAGAGGCAGGTGCCTTGTGACCAGGGTGCTTGCCAAGGGCACACAAAAAGGCAGAGCTGCAGCCCTGGGGCAGGGGACATTGCAGATACAACTGAGATGGTCTGAGCATCCCTAGCAGCAGAATTCCAGCCTTTGCCCAGGAAAGACCTCTCCCTCATCCTGGGCTGTGCTAGTTGAGGGAGGTTGCTGTCACCACTTCCATTTCCTGTGTTCTATAACTGAAACATATCCAAGCTTTCCCAGGCCACACAAACCTGAGAAACAGCATCCCAGCAAGAGAAGGGTTTTCTTTCCCACACCTGTCCTGGCTGCTTTATTTTATTCCCATTTCTCTGCACTTCTTTCCCTCACCACAGGCTTCACCTCGCCCACGACGCCTCCTTCCCCCACATGATAGCCTTATTGTTCCTTATCCCACCACTGCTCTCACCCAGTCTGGACTGTGCTTCTGCCTTGCTCTCCACCCTGCTGCAGCACGGGTGTGTGGGAGGTAGAGGGGAGAGGAAGCACCAGCTTCTACATCAGAAACACCACCAGCAGCCTGCATCTGCCATGGGAGCAGGCACCTTTTTGTGCAGGTGTTGCTGCAGCTTATTGTAGACGGGAAGGACTGGGTAAGTCAGGAAAAGTTGCTACCAGTCCCTGGCCACAGCACCTGAAAAGCAGGTGGGAGTGCCTGTACTCGAGTGCTGAAGCTGGCATGGCAGCTTTGGCATAGCACACCAAGCTTCTGCACCTGTCCTGGCTGTGACCCCACAGCACTCTGCATGCACTGCAAAATGGGCTTCCACCTCCATCTCAGAGTGGATTTGTTTTAGCTGAGTGATTGCTGTACTAGACAATATAAACAAGCCTTGGTGCTCAAAGACAACAAATATTTCTGGGTGACATCCTGTTTTTCTTCCTGTCAGTTTTCTAACCTGTGGTTATGCACTGTCTGGTCCTGTGAATGTGTTTCTGCTCCCAGGGGTCTCCTGATAGGGCTAGGTTAGAGGCGTGGAAGGATTGCCCCATCTCCATGTCACCCTAGCAAGGCTGCCTGCACTGCCATGAATTCCTTGTATTGTTTTCTTTCTCTTCCAGGGCTGTGGGAAAAACCTGCCTCCTTATCAGCTATACCACCAACGCCTTCCCAGGAGAATACATCCCCACTGTGTGAGTAATGCATAAGCAGGTCCTGGAATGGGTTGGAGGCATGAAAAGCAGGTTGCAAAGAGGTGCAGTGACCCCTTGTTGTGCACTCCACGGGTCACAATCTCCATGCCAAGCAGAGGAAGGTCTGCCAAACCAGTGAAGGTGTCTCTAACTTGGGATCTGTTACCTTTCACCAGAAGCAACCTTATAAAGCCCTGGTATAAATGGGACATTTGGAGACTCAAGCCAACTCAAGGTCTGTCTGCTTGCTAGGTTTACAAGTAGCAGATGAGACCCTGCTAGCCAAAAAAAACAGGCACTAGGCTACAACAACTGGGTGAAACCCAAGAGAAGGCAGGTGGATGGACATGGGACCCCACTTCCTTCCTTGTCCAAGACGCTTGCTGTCATTGGAGCAGTCATAAATTCTGTATGGAGCAGAATTGTAGAATTGGTTGGAAAAGATCTCTGAGATCATTAGGTCCAACCACTAGCCTAGCACAGCCAAGACCACTACTAAATCATGTCCCTTCTAACATGCATATGCCATGAACACATTCACAAGACCTTTGTGTTGGTCCCTCCCTATCACTGGTTTCCCTTAGTCTGGAAAAAAAAGTATCAGAAGGATCAGGAAATAAAATTTTCTACAATGAGGGTAGAAACTTCTCTATTGCTTTAATACCCTTTTTTCCTATCAAGACTTTACTCGTAAGCATGCAATCCTGACAGTTGTTCTAAAATATTTCAAGTTGAGTTGTCAAACAGTAAGGGGACACATTGTCCTCAGTTCCAGCAGGGCTGTTGAGGAGTGCAGCAAACTACAAAGTTTGCTGCACTCCTCTTCACTTCTAAGAATAAAACTAAGTCTTAGAACACAGAAAAAAGACAGGGGCTTGGCTCTAGAGCAGATGCAGTTGTGGGAAGGATATTGGGGAAAAAAAATGGGAAAAGAAAAGGGTTTGTGGACCTGCATGCAAGGTATCAAAGGGAGCTGAAGCCAGGCACCTGTCCAGGACAGCTGAATGGTGGGGAGGAGGTTGATGCTGATGGTTGATGGTGGGAATTCCATAAGGTGGAGGTTCATGGAAAACCAGTCACCCAGGTGAGGTGAGAAGAGGAATGACTACCCTTTGCTCCTGGATGTGCCTACACTTCTGGAAGGGCTCCCTCTTCTCCTGTTTGAGCCATGGCCTATGTCTCTGAATTTCAGGTTTGATAACTATTCTGCCAACGTGATGGTTGATAGCAAGCCTGTAAATCTGGGACTTTGGGATACTGCTGGACAAGAGGATTATGACAGGCTGAGGCCACTCTCCTACCCGCAGACGGTGGGTCACACTCCATGCCCCTCCTCCCTTCCTCCCGCAGCTACACCTCCATCCCTCACTGCAAAGCTCAACATGTGCCTTGAAACAGTGACAGGATTGTTACTGTCTCTGCCCTTTTCTGAGAATATCTCTGTTGATATGCAACTGCCTTGAAACCCTAAAGTTAAAAGACATCTAAGGATATTTTGGAGCCTTTATCTGAACTCCCATTACTGGTATAACTGAGCAAGAGAACGAGACATTCAAAGACACCTTTGAGCCCAGTTGACACTGACTTTGTGTGGGGCAGATGCCTTACACAGCCCTGGTAAAAAACTTTCCTTTTGTAAAGTTAAGGTGGTTCATGGAATTTAAGAGCTGAGGCAGGAGCTAGTCACATTTCTGTGAACCCCACTCTTCTGACTTTTGTCTTTTAAAAGAGATCTGATGTATGGCCATGTGTTTGATCTGCTGGTGCCTCTAGCAGAACAAATGGGTGCCTCAGATACTGTGTTCACCAGTTTTTCACCACTCTGACAGAGTGATTTCAGGGTTTAAGGATCACCTTCCCACGAGAATGTTGTTTCAAGCAGTCTTTTGGCAAGCTCAGAAAGACCTTGCTGCATCAGACATGGTCTGAAGGTTGCCACTGCAATCAGAAAGGTTAGGAATTGATTAGAAATAATTTGTTTGGGCTACGTTCAGCCATCTAAAAACCAGACACATGGTATAAGGTGTTTTTTCCTGCAGTCAGTGCAAGCAGGTCTACTTCTCAACAACATGCTTGCATCCACCCTGGGACATCTCTCAAGGCCAGGTGGAGGAATGTTTCTCCAAGGTTTTTGTCTCTGATGGTTGTAGAAGCATGGAAATGGATAGGCTGGGTCTGGGACCACTGCTCCAGCTCGGTGAAGCTGGATGAAATAGATATAACCTTGATGAGCTGGTATTGTTTTGGTTTTGTTTGGTTTGCTCTGATTTTAAAGGAAGTTTGAATTCTGCCATGCCCAGGAGAATCACTTACCTGGAGAGCCGAAACGTCACCTCCTTTGAGTCCTGTGTGTGTTCTTTTTGGGTGGAAACTAGGTCTGTCTCAACTGTAGGCAAAATTGCTTTGGCCTGAAAGCTCTGTGGTGTTCTGTAAGAAACGAGCAGGAAGCTGTCAGGCAGTTTCCCATGAGGATGAGTGTGCCAACCACAAAAACCCCATCCTCAGAGTTGACCATTTGGCTCTTCTGATAATGGTGGCTATGTTTACAATGACTCAGGGGAGCAGAGATCCTTCTCTCCATCAGAGGCAAGAAGCAGCAGTCAGGACTTTTTTATTACAGAGAGAGCTTTCCCAAGCACAAGCCTCTGCTGCAGAGCGAGGGTGCTGCCCACACAGAGCTTCCCTTCGCTCCCTGCTTCATCATGCCATCGCCTGCTCTCATCCTAACTCTGCACCATGGTTGTATGCCTACAGGATGTCTTCCTGATCTGCTTCTCCCTTGTCAGCCCAGCATCTTACGAAAACGTCCGTGCTAAGGTGAGACAGGGTATCCTGGTCCACCAGGGGATGAGGGGGCTGAGATTGGTGCTGGTCTTGCAAGAACAGGGACTATGGGTGGAGACTACCACTAGGACATCTGGCTTCAAGAGGTCATATCTCTTTTCTGTTAGTCAGAAGCCTCCTTCAGATGCTTATTCTGGTTCATTTCAAAGAAGGTGGCCAACTCTCCTAATGGGCCTAATTCATCTTGCTGGGCTATTTGTGCTGCCAGACTTATATTCTGATGGCATCTTTCAGCCAAGACTGTCAAAGCACAGACATGCAGGACCGGTCCATAGGGTATAAGAAGCAGGTACCCACAGCTTTCAGATGGGAAGTGAGGGAAGAAGGGAGAGATTGATGAAGAGGAGAACAAAAGTATTTCCTTCCTACCACTTTAAGGTTCCTCCCTGGGTGGGAGGGTGAAGGGCAGAGAGCAGCTTGTGCTTTTGCTTAACAAAATTTAAGCTCCATGTCAGGGATTTTGCCTGAGGACCCAGCAACAAGGTTGGCCTGGGCTAGGTTATAGTGCCCAGCAATGGATGTGAGGAAGGACAGGCTGTTAGCTACCTTGCTGACATTTGTTTTCCCACATGCACGCCCATGTGGGAAAGTCCCCCAGACTTCTTCTCACATCTTTTGCATTTTGCTCCATTGTTAGTGGTTCCCCGAGGTGCGGCACCACTGCCCAAGCACTCCCATCATCCTTGTGGGCACAAAGCTGGATCTCCGCGATGACAAGGACACCATTGAGAAGCTGAAGGAGAAGAAACTGTCCCCCATAACATATCCTCAGGGTCTTGCTCTGGCCAAGGAAATAGGTTTGTGTTTGGGGAATCATCTTGGACCTACTGAAAGGAGAGAGGCAGAAGAAAAGGGTTTCCCCTCAATTTAACGAGTCTTTTGTAGAGGTATCTCACAGTGGTATCTCTGAGGGACACAAGGAGACACATCCAGGGTCATGGGGCAAAATGCCCTTCAGGAGACTCAGGAAGGAGATCTGCTCCTTGAGGGAGACTCAACCCCTCTGTTTTCTGCCTCTCTCTGGCCACCATCCTCCACATACACACACAACTACGCACTTTCATATCTCCTCCCTTTTTACTGCACTACTTCTATCTGGGACAATATTTCTTCTGTGAAAGCCACAGTGTGCTGTGGGCAGAGGCCACTCCTCCATATCCGGAGAGAGGCAGAAGAGAGGTTTTTAACCTCTCTCAGGAAGAGTTGCAACTGCAGTTTCCTGTCCCTGCCCCTGTCTGCTGGGGCTTATACGTGCAATCCCAGGTGTGGGTGTCTTGCCCCACCATTCAGATCTTCTCAGACGTGGCACACGGAAGTAGGAGAGAGGGTGAGAAACAGCTTGAGGGAGTTTTCAAGGAGTTCAGCAGAGGGAGTGTCTGGCCAGGATGATACAGCCTCACACGATGGCTCTGCTCTGGCTAAATGGGTAGCCAATAGGCAAACCTTGGTCTAGTGCAGCTGGCAAGCTTTGCCCTGAAGTCAAGACTGTCTGAGTGAGTGAAATGTGTCCTGACAATGTGTAATGTCTTTGGTTACCTGAGATGTGTTTATTCAGCTCGGGCAAGAGCCAGGTGCCTTGCTTTCTAGCACAAGGAACAGAAACCTGGGTATCCCCATTGCCTACCCCCCATTGCAACACCTGCTTTCCTCCCGACAGACTCTGTGAAGTACCTCGAGTGCTCGGCTTTGACGCAGCGCGGCCTCAAGACGGTGTTTGACGAGGCCATCCGAGCAGTCCTGTGCCCGCAGCCCACCCGGACAAAGAAACGGGTGTGCAACCTCCTCTGAGCAAGTAAGTCTGACAGGGATCCCTGGGAGGGACTCCGGTGGTGCTTTCCTGCTCCTGAACCCAGACGGTTGGGGCCACTGTGTTCCTGGTGAGCCTGTTGGAATGGGTCACCTTCAATGAGAGAGAGGGAGGGAACCTGCTTGGGGAAACGACAGGACATGGTGTGATGAACCCAGGATCAACTTCCCTCTCCTTTCTGCTTGACTGTGGGCAAGTGTGTTCTTATCTCTTGATGTGGGGCAGCCTAGGATTTTTCACATGTGCCCTCACAGAAAAGAACTGTCTGTCAGCTTCTGCCACAGAAGGAACTACATCCAGGCTGCCCTGGGGATGACCTGCTCTGAGAGCTATGAAGTCATAGCCTTTGCCTATAGAAAAAAAAGCTGTTCCTTATTCATGTCAGTTGCCCAGTGGCCCTTCCTCTTACCAAGCCCTGCTCACCTCCAGGAGTTTTTTGTGTTGTTCATTGCAAGTGGCAGCTTCTCCTCCAGGTCTCCCTTTCTCCTGATATTGTCCCTACCTGCCTCCACTTCAGTACAAGGCAGCAAAGCAAGGAGATAGGCTTCAGGACAAGAGGCAAAGCTGGTCAGATCCTGGTGAGAGAGAAGAGTGAGAGCTTGCTAGTTTGGACCCTGTCTATTCATACACCCACCATCACCAGAGCAGAGGGTAGGAGAGCAGGAAAATAGTTGAGCTGGTATTCTGAGGTCTGTTATGTTTTTGGCTATAGATCCCGGCCTCGTCCTGATGCCAGGTGCTGCCCAGCACACAGGAGAGTGATGGCTCCAGCAACCCGGAGCTCAGCACCTTGGGGCGGTCATTGCTTTTTACTTCTGCTGGCTTCAAAGACTGCTGTGGGTCTGTAGCACTGGTTTGTCTGTTTACACAATGTCCCTCCCTGCTCTCGCCTCACCTGCCCACCTGCCCCTTCCCTTCCTCCCGGGCCCCTGAAGTTACAACATAGTGAATAAGACCCAATAAACAGACTGTACCTTCGTGTCATGTCCGTGATGTGTTGCACCTCAGGGGGACACAGTCCTGAGGCCGTGAGCAATGGGACGGCTGGGCTGGAGGCACCTCCCAGCTGTGCCCCTCCTTCGGCAGCGACAACCCAGGCAGCACCACGGAGCCTGGTGAGCCCCAGCTGCTGCAGAGTGATGAGACCAGGCCTGATTCATCCTCCAAGTTGCTAAGTTCTCAGCTGAGCCCCCTGCATTTCTTTTGCCTTTCCTCTTCTCAGTCTCCATGTGTTCAAAGCAGAAGTTGTTGCCCCTCTACATCACACAGAGGACGGGATGCAGGCTTTGGGAGGGGACACCTGGACCCAGACTCCTCTCCATGGGGACTGCCCCTGCGGGTTGCCGGGGACATCCTTTCACCAAAACATTGCTGCATTAATCCTCCTAAGCTTTTGGCACTAACTCACACTGCCAGACACAGGCAGAGTGAGAATAGGAAGGGGGAGGACAGGGAAAAAAATTAAAGAGGGAGGAATGAGTCACCAATCCCGACAAATTGCCTCCAAGACACTAAAATTAAGCTGTAGAGAGTGGTCCCAGTGGTACTATGGATCTGGCAGCTGTGAGCACCTGCTTTCCTGATGCATTGCAGGGACTTGAGAATAAGTGTTACAGGGTGGCTGCTACTGCCACTACTTGCAGGAGAGAGGAGGGCCCAGGGTGTGATGATTGGCACTGCAAAATCCTGCAGTCCTAGGAGGGCACAGAGAAACTATGGAGTTGAGCCAGATTGCTGCTCCTGGATGCAGCAACACTTCTGAGCTTCAAAGGCTGCTTCCTGCAGTGAGGAGGTGCATTGGTAATGCCAGGTACAACCAGCCACGGTGAAGCCTCCGAGGTACCCTGCTGCCAGGGAAATTTCTGCAATTTCAATTCATGGTCAGCTCTGAATAAGGCAGTAAATTCAGTGATGTGACACATTACCTATTGATAGAGTTCAGAGCAACCCTGGCAGGCATCCTGTGGCAGGGAGTTCCACAAATACCTGTACTGCACATGGGCTGCTGGATGAATTGCCCAGGCCCCATTCAAAGGTAATGTAAATTATGTTAACATAAGTCCAGAAGAGCAAAAATGAAGCCTCTGGTATGGGCATATACCTGTGAAAGGGCAAGGGGCACAAAGCACTTGAAAATGGGATCTAACCTCCTTTAAACATCCTAAGCATGACTCAAACCTATATATTCCCAGTGGTTTATTACTTCTCTCCAGTTTTCAAGCATTGGCTTTTACCTTTTCAGTCTGCCCCATCCTCTATCATGTACAACAATGCCTGCCATGTGTGTGAAACAAAATTCATGTACCTGCTTACCTGTGGAGGTGCACAGGCTGAGCTCTCCTCCCAACACAATTTAAGCAGTTTGCACAACCCCCCACTGGAGCTGAGGCAGAAAATGGGGCACGACTCAGAGCACTGAGGAAGTGATCTGGAAACCTGGAATTTGTGATCCTGTGACTGTGCTTATGCTAACAAGGTCTGCATGGGTTAGCAGGCCTGGATAGAACTCTGTTGCTGCATGGCATGTTGGCATGTTCCTTCTAACATGGCATGTTCCTTCTAACAGAGGAGCTTGGGGGCTTCTGCATGGTGCTACAGATACCTGCCCTGCCATAGTAAAGAAAACCTCTGGGTGCTACCCATGCCATTCCTTCCCCTCTCTCTTGTGTGTCTCCAGACAGTATTGTGGCCAAGTTCTAGCCTAAAGAGGCCTGACAGCTTTGAAGTCCTGTACTGCCTTCATCATCTCACCTTTGAGCAGCACTGGCTGCACATAAAGTTGCCCAAGTAGTTTTGGAATGCCACATTTTAGACCCTGGCTATGTTCTGCTCCATGAGATACTGCCTTCTTTTGTTAAAGCTGCAATTTGCACTAAGGGCTCAAATGCTCACAATAGCAGTGCCAAATGTCAAGAACTGGGTGATGCACAGCCCAAGGAGTCACTGATGTTGGCTGCAGGGCAGGAAAGGGGGTGAGGAAAGCCCTTTGTATTGGGATGCACAGCCCAAGGAGTCACTGATGTTGGCTGCAGGGCAGGAAAGGGGGTGAGGAAAGCCCTTTGTATTGGGATGCACAGCCCAAGGAGTCACTGATGTTGGCTGCAGGGCAGGAAAGGGGGTGAGGAAAGCCCTTTGTATTGGGAATGGGATAGGAAAACCCTCATGTCCTTCCTGGGAGAACTGCTTGCACAAAGGAGATTAATTTCTTTCTTAGATCCATTTCTTCTGGGTCTATGCCATCCAGCATAATAGATGAAATCTGTTAGGAGAGTTTGGGGCTGTTAAACTGCAACATTTTCCCAATGAGGGTGCAAAAGACAAGAGGTCGTGTATGGAGCCAAGGAAAGGGAAAGAGTGGAAACAGACAGTCCCCTATCTGCCCATATCTCCGTCCATCTGGAGGTGCTCATAGGGCAGAACAGAAGGGAGAAGGGTTTGTGTGCTCAACATCCGCCCCGATTTCTGAGCACCCTGCCAGCCAGAAGGTTTTTCTGTGTCCCTGCAGCTCTGAGCAGCACCAGTCCTACCTGCAAGACCCTTGAAACAGGGGCCCGTCTCCTGGGTGCCTGCCTAGGGGAGCCGACCCGAGTCACCCCCTCCTGCACGCCACTCTCCCACCACATAGCTGCTCTCTGCATCCCTCTTTTTTTCCTCTCCCTCTTCCCCCCACTTTTTCAGCTTCTTTTACCGCACTCCTCATTCCTTCATCCTCCCCTCTTCTGCGCTCCCCTTATCCCTCTGCCCATCTCCTTGCTCCTCCCTCTCTCCCTTTTATTCTCCATCCCGATATCTTCCCCCCCCCCGCTCTTCTTCGTTCTCCTGCCCTATCGTCCATCCCCTCCTTCTCCTCCTTCTCCTGCCGGTGTTTCCGTGCGTGGCGCCCATTGGCTGCCGGCCCCCGGTACCGGCGCTCCGCTCCCTCTGCCCGAGCCCCTCCGATGGTGGGGGCTGCGTGCGGGAGAGACCCACGGGCGTGGGGCTGAGGGGCCGCGCATCCCCCCGCCCCCGGCCCCTTCCCACGCCAGGCACGGCGGGGGCGATGGACAAGTCCGGGAAGGAGGACTCGCGCCTCCGGTAGCGCTCGGCGGGCTCGCTGCCTTCCGGGAGCCCTTCGCTCTGCCGCCTTTGAGAAAGGCGAAGGGGAAAAGCATGACACGGATTCTCCCGGTGAAGCGGAGGAAAATGTACATCCCGACGACATGTAAGTACCCGGCGGCTGTGCCCCCTCTTCCCAGATGTCTCCCGCGGGCATGAGTCCGTGCAGAAGTTAAGTCTGCAGTTCCAGAGAAGAAAAGCTGCCGACCGCCCCCCGCTCCCGACCCTCCAACTCTGGCAGTCCAGCCTGGTCTCTGCGACAGAGCTCAACCCCGAGGTGAGACGGGNCCAATTTCCCATCTCTTCCTGCTCTCCTGCTGCGTGAACCAGGCATATTCTGGTAGCACCTGTTGGAGGATCCCAAGACTCTTGCAACAGGTGCTATCCACATCAGGAACAGATCCAAGCAGATGCCAACACACCATCAGTCTGAGGCCAGGGTTGCTCACCAGCTCCTGCCTATGCATGTGCTGCCAAAGCAACCAGCAGAGTGGATCGAAACTAGATGAAGCACTGGTGTCCAGTGTTGTTTCTAGACAAAATGTGTGACATGGCATTTGAGCTGGAACATGGTACTTGACAAAGTTAGAATGGCAGCAACAGACCACACTTGCTTAGAGATCAAGATTTTCCCCTGCAGCTGCCTGAGCAGGAAAATGAGCTTATAGGAAATCCATGCTTTTTATTGCATGCCTTAGCATTTTTGATAGGGCTTCTGAAGCTACCCTGAAGCTGGATTTACTGTATTGCTAAACAACAGCCCGAACAACCGGCTTTGAGGTGCTGACCCCAGACACTTCTGCAAATGCTTTTCAGCCCCAGCAGGAGTATCTCCATCCGTATTTGATATTTTGTAAGGCTCCAAATGTTTGGTCTTTGTTTTCTTTAAATTCCTTTGCATGCAGGAGGAATGTCCAAAGGGATTCCTATCTGTGTCTTCACCTGTTAGAGGATCATCCTTTTACAAACATACTGTTCTGGCCTCTGCCACCTTTTGTAGGGATCTTTGTCCCTACAGCAGCCTTTGCCCTCCTCTTTTCTCCAGTGAGTGATTTGTGTCACCAGAACAGAATCAGAAAAAAAATCAGAGGAAAGATCCTTGAACTTAAGAGTTTCAAATAATTTCCTACTCTGCTTATTCATTGCAGCCACTCCTGATGTGTGGGACAACCCAGTACTTCAGGACCCCATGAGATGGGCTTTTATCAGGACAGTGTGTCACAGCCCAAGGCACCTGAAAATTAAGAAAATCTAAACAATCCCAGTCCTTCAAAGCTCAAATGCTCTAAATCAGGAAACACTTATACAATAGGCTGTAGAAGTGGCCTTAAGACATAGTTGCTCAACTGTGTTTTTATGGGGCCTATCAGATGAACTTCTTTCAGCATAAAATTTGATACACCTGTGGAGTCTGTTGGGTTTGCCTGTCTGATGTCCAAGAACTCCATCTAAAGCTCAGGTCTCCCCTAGGGTTTCCAGAACTTGGAATGACATCTACAAAACAAACAAACAAACAAGTAACAAAACCCCAGCTAAACAAAAAAAACNGTGAGACGGGAGAGTCCTGAGCTGGAGCAGGGCCGTGGGAAACAGGGGGTCAGAGGGGAGGGCGTCATGGGGGGCTGCAGATTATTTGACTATGTTATCCCTCCCAGCTGCTATTCATGGTTTTGTTACCAGGTCTGGGCTCAGCATTCAGCATCCACCTCCTCTTCTCATTCAATGCAGAAATATATATATATATATTTATATTTTTTTTTCCCTAACCAAAGCANGTGTCCAGTGTTGTTTCTAGACAAAATGTGTGACATGGCATTTGAGCTGGAACATGGTACTTGACAAAGTTAGAATGGCAGCAACAGACCACACTTGCTTAGAGATCAAGATTTTCCCCTGCAGCTGCCTGAGCAGGAAAATGAGCTTATAGGAAATCCATGCTTTTTATTGCATGCCTTAGCATTTTTGATAGGGCTTCTGAAGCTACCCTGAAGCTGGATTTACTGTATTGCTAAACAACAGCCCGAACAACCGGCTTTGAGGTGCTGACCCCAGACACTTCTGCAAATGTTTTTCAGCCCCAGCAGGAGTATCTCCATCCGTATTTGATATTTTGTAAGGCTCCAAATGTTTGGTCTTTGTTTTCTTTAAATTCCTTTGCATGCAGGAGGAATGTCCAAAGGGATTCCTATCTGTGTCTTCACCTGTTAGAGGATCATCCTTTTACAAACATACTGTTCTGGCCTCTGCCACCTTTTGTAGGGATCTTTGTCCCTACAGCAGCCTTTGCCCTCCTCTTTTCTCCAGTGAGTGATTTGTGTCACCAGAACAGAATCAGAAAAAAAATCAGAGGAAAGATCCTTGAACTTAAGAGTTTCAAATAATTTCCTACTCTGCTTATTCATTGCAGCCACTCATGATGTGTGGGACAACCCAGTACTTCAGGACCCCATGAGATGGGCTTTTATCAGGACAGTGTGTCACAGCCCAAGGCACCTGAAAATTAAGAAAATCTAAACAATCCCAGTCCTTCAAAGCTCAAATGCTCTAAATCAGGAAACACTTATACAATAGGCTGTAGAAGTGGCCTTAAGACATAGTTGCTCAACTGTGTTTTTATGGGGCCTATCAGATGAACTTCTTTCAGCATAAAATTTGATACACCTGTGGAGTCTGTTGGGTTTGCCTGTCTGATGTCCAAGAACTCCATCTAAAGCTCAGGTCTCCCCTAGGGTTTCCAGAACTTGGAATGACATCTACAAAACAAACAAACAAACAAGTAACAAAACCCCAGCTAAACAAAAAAAACCCCAAACACTGTAATATTAGACATTTGTGAAGAAAGTTGTGATGCTACAGAGAATCACATCTGGGAGAAAAGTCTCTGGAGTGTTTCTGGCATCCTGAAAGTAGTTAAGGTTGGAAGTCCTTTCCTTTGACATCCCCAGTTTTAATTCAATAGGAAAGGAGCCTCAGAGCCCTAAGGGATTTGTTGAGATGTGTAAAGGTGAGCCTCAGGGTCCCCATTCACTTCCACCAAGTCATCCTCCCTTCCAAGGACCTAATTCCTCAGAAGGATGGCCCTGTCAGTCCACACTTCCAGAAATTTTTTCCAGATCTGGGGTAATCCTGAAAGAAACACAAATCCCCCCTGCATTAGGTTTTCCAGGGTGTCTCTGGTCCACAGTATGTACTGGGCTCTCTATTTCACACATGGAGCCCTGACAAAAGGCACATCTGTCCCTTAACTGTCTCTTCTCTCCCAGCAGCTCCTCACCCCATGTCAGCAGCGAGCTGGTGGTGAATGGAGAGCTTGTTTGCTCAAGGCTCTCTCTGAGTGAGCCGAGTGCTGTTTCCATGCCAAACCCTGACGTGACGAGCAGTTGGGCACCTCAGGTTAAGAAGGCTGGAACACTGCTTTGGTGTTGCAAACAGGTGAGGCAGGCAGAGCCTCTACCATTAGCAGTGTGTTGCAGGGTGCGGAAGGAGAGGGAGAGAATGGTGGGAAGAACAAGAGAAAAAGAGACAAGAGAGATCTGGACTGATCCCTCTTGGTGTATCCAAATTAATCTTTCCTTTACTCTCAAACTGGCATAACACAAACCAACTGCTCTCCAGCTCAGGTGCTGAGCTCAGCCCTTCTGCTTGGATTGAAAGGGCTTTTCTTTCTGCTATAGCGCTATATATATAACATGGCCAGTCCAAAAAGAGCTTCAGCAAGCAGGAGAATAAATACTCAGAGAACAGGAAAGTCAGAGTTGGAAAGGCACATTGTAACTGTATGCTTTTCCCTCTTTTGTTTGTAAAGCACCTGCCACTCATAAATAGGAACCAGGCCCCTTGTGACCATGTCCTCCGTATTGGATCCAGTAGCAGACAATGAAAATTTTCCCTGTCCTTGTCCTAGTCTGTTGTTCTTTCCCCAGAGGATCTTTCCCTAGAGGAGAGGCCCACATTGAGCCATGTCCCTGTTTGTCCCTCCATGTCCGCTCTGCCTTGCAGGACTAGATGGGTTTGATATTGTCCTAGATTTTCCAGCATCTGGTAGCATCCACAATCTCCCCTAGATTTCCCATGCCTGTCCATACCTAACACACAGTTAATGTGGTGATTTTACCTGTGGCTTGTTCAGCTGTCATGTCCCCAGTATCAATATTTTTTTTCTTCTCCTTCAGCTCCAGATTGCTAACTGATCCTGCAAGGACACTGCCCCCTGCCCTCTTCCCTGCCTCTGCTATGGACACTTCTGCTTTTAGCCTCCCCACGCCGGCAGTGTCAGAGGAGGGGAATGCCTCCAGTAGCTGGGCAGGCTTCACCACCCCCAACAGCTCCTCCACCATCAGCCCTGGTGTAGTTGTCAGCGGTGTCCTCATCCCCGTGGTCTACCTCATAGTCTGTGTGGTGGGGCTGGCTGGGAATTCCCTGGTCATTTATGTGGTCCTGCGGCACTCCGTGAGCGAGTCGGTGACCAATGTCTACATCTTGAACCTGGCCCTGGCTGATGAGCTCTTCATGCTGGGCCTGCCATTCCTGGCTGCGCAAAATGCCCTGTCCTACTGGCCATTTGGTTCTTTCATGTGCCGCCTGGTGATGGCCGTGGATGCCATCAACCAGTTCACCAGCATCTTCTGCCTGACGGTGATGAGCATTGACCGCTACCTGGCTGTGGTCCACCCAGGGAAGTCCTCCAAATGGAGGACAGCACGAGTGGCCAAGGCTGTGAGTGCAACCGTGTGGGTACTGTCTTCCATAGTGGTGCTGCCCGTGGTTGTCTTCTCAGATGTCCCTTTAGGGATGAGTACATGCCACATCCAGTGGCCAGAGCCTGCCTCGGTGTGGAGAGCTGGCTTCATCGTCTACACTGCTACCCTGGGCTTCTTTGGACCACTGCTGGTGATTTGTCTGTGCTATCTCCTGATCGTTGTGAAGGTTCGCTCCTCTGGCAGGCGGGTGAGGGCTCTGTCCTCCAAGCACAAGCTTTCGGAGCGCAGAGTGACCCGCATGGTGGTGACTGTGGTGGCTGTCTTCGTCCTTTGCTGGCTCCCTTTCTACGTCCTCAACATAATCAATGTTGTCTGCCCACTGCCAGAGGAGCCATCCCTCTTTGGAGTCTACTTCCTCGTGGTGGTGCTGCCGTATGCCAACAGCTGTGCCAATCCCATCATCTATGGCTTCCTCTCCTATCGCTTCAAGCAGGGCTTCCGCAGGGCCATCTTCAGGCCATCCCGCCGAGTCCAGAGCCAGGAGGTGCCAGCATGTCCCCCAGAGAAGATTGATGACGAAAGGGAAGAGGGTGAGATCAGCAAGATCACCCAGAATGGAAATGACAGGCAGGAGCGCCCTCTAAGCAGTGGAGAAGGAAAAAGCAATGAGCAAAAATCGCTCCCTGAGGAGCCTGTGGGATGCGAAAAGAGCAACAAGTTGCATGTCAGTTATTTATGATGGAAAAGGGTGGTGCAGGGGAAAGAGACACCAGGACATGGGATCCCCTTCACCTTCTCTGCTTTCAAAGGCAATGGGAGACACTGATACAAGGGAATATTAAAGTCCAAGAGTCTGCTTAAAGATCAATAGGGTTCCATGATCTTGTGGAAGAAGCAAGGCATTGTTCTTGGCTTTGGAAGAGACACCTCAGGTTTGTGGGGTACCACTGTTACCAGAAATTGGTAAAAATAAAACCTCCTTAACACTAATGTAGCGTTGAGAAGCAGGCATTCTTTATTTGGCTGGATGCATGAGGGGATAGCTCCTCCAAAATATCATGCATGCTGAGTACAGAAAAAGCTCCCATTCATATACTACGTTTTACATACATGCTCATTGATTTTCCCTGAATAAACATACATACGGCAATCGTTTCCCTGAAATCATTAACGTAATTTCCCTCTCCTTTATACATATGTTCTTCTGTCCTGGGAGTCTCTTTGGCGGTCCCTTGTGGTTGGTGACCCCAAAGTCATACCTGACTGCTTGGTGAACTCATAAAAGTTGGCACAACTGGGCTGGTTGCTTTCCAGTTCTTCTTCCTACAGAATAAACGTTGTGCAGTTCATAGGCCAGTGGCTTTTGAAGAACAAGCATTGTTTTAGCCACCAGGAGCAAATGATTTTTTCATCTGGCAACACCAGGCGAAGAGCAGACTGCATTTAGGGAGAGCTGAAGAGGTGATGGGCACTGACAGTACAGAGAGAGCAAGGTCAGCCCTAGATTGATGATCTGCCCTTAGATGACCCAGCTGTGGAGGGCATAGGCTGCCATCGGAGGGTGGCACCTCCAGGAAGTCCCCTAATGGCATATGCCACATGTAGGCAACACAGTGCCTTGAATATCCTCCTTATAAACATGAGAAGTGGTTTACCTTAAAAGATAAACAGGAAGGAGAAATGTCTGCAGCAAAGACCTACCAGCCAGTCGCATGCATGGCTGGCCCCTCTCTAGTTCTTCAAAAAGTCTTGGGGACAGGTTTCCTGCCTGTGCTGGTCGTGGCTGGAGATCACTGACTGCTCAAAACTTCCTCTTTCTTTTCAGGGCTCTTATGGACTCTGGGCAGGATGACAAGTATTACCTGGGAGGAAAAAATGGAACATTTCTTTCCTGCACCTTGCATTCCTCAGGGTTTTCCTGGCCCCTCTGCACCCTCGTGGGAGGTGTAACAAGGGTAGAGAAGAAGACAATGAGACATGAGTTGGAGGCAGCATTTCTTTTCCTCTCCTTAAGCTTTACTATAAATAAACAGAAAGCCTTTGGCCTTAGAAGGCTAGGTGGGCAAAACCATTCAGTGTGTGTAGGGGAGGGGATGCTGTAGATTTGGCACTCCTGGGAATACACCATGTCTTTGAGTTGAGCCAATCTCTGTATGGAGTCATGTTTGGCTGATACAGGAGATCAGGGCATCTATCAGTACAGGATGGGGGCAGGAAGCAGACGGAGGTCGGGGGATCTCCAGTGTGTAAGAGCTGTTGTAAAGAGCTTGTAAAGAGCTTGTAAAGAGTCTGGGCAATACTAAGAACTAATTTATCCTGGAAGTGGGTAGAGTATTCAGCTCAAGATGGTGAAGAAATTATGTGTCTGCATGCACACAAAGGTAGCTGTAGGCAAAACATTGTTCCCTGGACTGTACCTGTATGGGAATGGCTGAAGAGGATCGGAGATCCAGGAGTCAGGGCTGGTGGGAAACTGGTACCAGTCTTGGGCACTGATGCAAATCTGTGGGGGGTGTGCACATGTGTACAGGGGTACCTAAGGGGGCATGCATGTGTGTAAGTGTATACAAACAGAGATGAGGGACTGTGTTTATGCAGTTGCAGGATGTTTAAGTGCGGATGTGAATGCTTGGATAAGAGCTGGAGAGCAAACGTGCTGCTGTGAAGTTGGATGAGTGCTTGCTCCTGCACATTGGTTGTTGGAGGGAAGTTGTGGCCTGTCTGAGTGTGCAGGCTGGAAGAGCAGCACCTTATAAGGGTGGGTGGGATGAAGGTCTCCCTCTCCACTTTGGCTTCATTCCTGCACCTCTGCTAAAATGTCTGTCCCCGTACTTTTAACTTCTCCATGAATGCTACTTCTAAGATACAGCCACCAAAATGACCCTCATAGCACAGCCCTTTTGGGCAGTTTTCTCCACAAACAATTCTGAGAAATGGGAAGGAGGGACCCACCAGAAGGACACATGCCTCCCTGAGGTCAGGAGATGTTGCAGGAGGTGACCTGTGGAGGGTCAATTATGAGAACAGGCTGGGCAATGGAAGGATGTCTCACAGGTCACTTGAGAGAAGGTAAGAGGAAAGCAGGGGAGGAATGGGGTTGGGTGTGCTGGGATAGAAGCCAAAAGCCCTGGGCTGGGAAGCAGAACAAGCTGCAGCAGCTGAGGATCGTGGGAACATAAGCACTTTACAAGGAAGCAAGAGTCTAAGTCACACAAAGGCAATGTGAGAAGACATGAAGGCCTGGCAGGCACCAGAACTGCAGTGCAGGGCACCTGCATTTGGAAAAGGGCTGTCAAAGGGTGTCAGGTGAAGAAACATCTCCCAGCCAGGTTAGAAAGCAGAGGAAAGGTGGCCAGGGGCTGGAGACACAACCAAAAGACATTCAGCTCTGCTCTCAGCCACTGGTACTGCTATCAACTCCATGACAAAGAAAGATGGAAATCCTACATCCTCATGTTTCCTCTTTGAGCCTGGGATGCTGGTGCCAAGCTGTCCACACCTGCAGGCTCAGCCTCGGGAGCTGAGCTGCCTGCCATACCACGCAGGAACTGCTTAGCTGCCCTTACAGTGCTCCCCTGAGCACGGGCAGTCGGACACCCGGGAGTGCAGGCCCAGCTCATGGGGAAGAGAAAGTGCTTGGTAGCCAGTTTCTATCTTCTGCTATCTCTTTGCATCTTTTCCTCCTTCAATCCATGCATCAGCTTCCCACACTGTGGGCCCCAGTCAGAAAAGCAGCCAAACTATTCATGGGCGTGGGATACAGTCTGTTGGACTAAAAAGAGCCTCTGTTTTAGTTTCTTGGTGAGCTCCCGCAACATCCACTGAATGAAACACAACCAAGAAATCCTGGCAGAATGAGGATGGACTGCCAAAGCTTCTGCCTCTATAAGGGGCAACAAGTGGTAGAAAGATTAAAAGGATTGACTACCAAATGGTCAGATAGATGGACTACACAGCACTTCAGCTCTGGTCTGTGTTTCTCCTCTTGCAGAGAAGAGCAGAGCCACATGAATGCTGGACTTCCCTGGCAGAGCAAACCCTGTAGGAAAAAAAAAAAAAAGTATTATCTGAGGAGCTTGTAGCACTGTTCGTGGCTGATGACCAGGCACTGAAGAAGGCAGGTGACAGTGACCAAGGACCTTGCAGGAAGCAGCTCAGGTGGGCGGGCGGCAGATACAGGATGGGTTTCCTTATGCATGGAGTGGCTGCCCAGCTGCTGTGGGGAGATGGGGGGAGTTCCCCAGCTGCCAACACACTTAACAGAGACACTCTCCTTCACCACCAAACTGAGCTGAGACTTCTTTTCACACGCCTTTGCAGCTCCATCTGCTGCAAATCACCATTCAAGGAACTCCATCGACTGGTTGTCTTCTTAAAATACCAACATCCCTTAAGAGCCCAAGAACTGCAATGCCAGCACCAAGCAAGACTGCCAAGGACACATCATTTTGACACACGGAATCTGAGCTCCCACCAAGGCAGCCCTGCAGGGCAGCCTGCTGGGGCAAACAAAATGTGTTCCAGGGAGATCTGCGAAAAAAAAAAAAAAAATAGAGATCTGTAGATTAAATAGAGGTTTAAAAGAAAAGAGACAAGCATCATATTTTTCCGTCTTGTGTTTTCTTCGCCCCCCCCAGGCTGTATCCTATTTTGCAGTGACAAATTGGGGAAATAAAAAATGAAGATGAACAGAAAATAAGACTGGGGGAGGGAAAAGAAAAGGTATTTCTTGTCCAAAATTCATGAGGAGAAAACAAATGCCACAAAATTCTTCAAACTATCACCACTGATTTACAGGCTGTTTTTCATAGGAACAGACATTTGGAATGATGGTCAGGAGGTCACTGCCTCCTGAACCCTGCTCTTTCCTCAGCACTGTCTCCCTGTTGGTGAATCCCCAGTGTTTTCTGTGGTAACAGCATTAATCTGACTGCCCTTGTGATCCCTCTCCCTCAACCTTAACGATGGTTGACTCTGGGCAACCCAAGGGCTATGGGGTGCATGTGCAGTGGCTAAGTGAAAGTCTGGATGTGTTCAGGGGGGATTTGCTCCAGTCAGATATGGAAAAGAGTTTTTCTATTCTGGGTGCAGAGACACAGAGATAAGGGCTCCATCAAGCCCCGTGCTGCACAAAAGGTTTCATTCTCGTCACGTAGTGATCTGAGCTGCAAGACTAGAAAGGGCTGCAATGATTTCAGCAGCATTGTGCAATCCTCTTCCCAGCAAATGTGTGATTACAGATGGGGTGATAGAGACACAGGGAACCCATTCTGTCAGAGTTCGTGTGCACACGTCAAAGCACAAGAGCAGATATCTGCTCTGTGTGCATGCATGCAAATGAGTGCTTGTTGCATGATTGCATACATGTGTGTGTGTGTACGTGCAGCTGCATGGATGTGTATAAGCACACACACATATTCATGCCGTGCACGGGTTCTAGCAGATATTTGTGTGCATGAGACCATACGTGGCCACCCACACAGGTGCACACACGTCCAGAGCTGCAGGTACTGCTTGGCCTAAGCATGAATGCCAAGAATGCAGCACATTCATCTTAATGCACACAGCCCAGCCACAGGCTCAGGCTGGGAGGTGGCAACTGGACCTTGCCCATGACCCTCACACACACACGTACCCACCCACCGAACCCAACCACACAACGGTGGTCTGGGGCAGCTGTGGACCCACTCAGTGTGACCCTTCTGCTCTGCAGTGCATCTTCAGGAGAAAAACTGGAAGGGCGGTGAATGGTGATGGCACAGGGGCTCCAGTGTGGAGAAGCGAGGGTGTGTTTCGAGGCTGTTACCAACACAGCCCACACATAATGCCATTTGAAGCTGTTGTTAGGGAGCCGCAGTATTTCACATCAGCAGGGAATCAGCAGCAGCTCAGAGTGGGCAACAGCAAAACTGTCCAGGCCATGTTCTGCTTTCAGCTGTTGTACAGGGCTGTGGAACAAGGGGGTGTGTGGAGGGGGCAGGAAGCAGTTAATCCATTGTTGTAATGGGGTAGCCTCTAGAGAAAAGAAACAGGGCAATAAAAAAAAGGGAAACACCTTTCAAAAGAAGATGCTCCCAGTTCTCCTGAGGATCCGACAAAGAATTGAAATGCTTTATTTGCTCGAACGAGTGGAAAATATGCAAATATTTGCTCATGAAAAATTGCTGTTCTTTGCCTTCCCAAGCATAAGCTATGCAAACGCCACACGCCACCCAGCCGGCTCACGCAGATCTCACACTCAGCACGTCATGCACAAACAGACACACGCGCGTACCCAGTACGTCAATGCGGCCGGGCAAGGACACGTGCCCGGGCTGCAGCACAGCAGCCTTCCCGATATGACAAACAGGGCCGCGGGGCACGGGAATACGCATGGCTCGACCGGCAAACTGTGCCTGGGCGGGCCGTGCCCCGNNGCGGGCGGCCCCCCGCCGCGGCTCCCTGCGGTGCTCCGGAGCCGCAGCGGCTGCGGAGCTGCGGGCGGAGGGAACGCGAGAGCCCATCCCGGTCCTGCCTGGCTGTGGGGCAGGCGGGACAGCCCCGGGGACACACAGCGGGGCGGGAGGGGCAGGGCGGGGGTGGCGCCGAGCGGCGCTNGGATGCGGGGAGGGAACGCGGGGGATGCGGGCGCTGCGCGGCGCGTCCTGCAGAGGGGGATCGGGCGCCGGCCTGCAGGTGCGGCACCGCGGGGAGCAGGGAAACGCCGCCGGACCTCTGCCCTTCTCACCGGTGTGAGCAGCAGGCTCGGGACTGTGCTGCCAAGCGGCAGTGGAGCCTCTCCGTGCCAAACCCCGGCGTGTCAGACAGCCAGAGGGACCTGTGCAGGCAGGAGAGGTGTGCACTCGCAGCACCGAGAGCCAGTTGTGTCCTGGGCTGCATCAAAAGAAACGTGGTGATCCTGCCTCTCTCCTCGTCTCTGATGAGACCCCGCCTAGAGTGCTGCATCCAGGTCTGGGACCCCCAATATATGAAGGACATGGACCTGCTGGAGCAGGTCCCAGATGACAGTGATGAAGATAATCAGAGGGCTGGAGCACCTGTCCTATGAAGACAGGCTGAGAGAATTGGGGTTGTTAGCCTGGAGAAGAGAAAGCTCCGTGGAAATCTTCCAGTACCTAACAGCAGCCTACAGGAAAGCTGGAGAGGGATTTGTCAGAAGGGCATGTAGTGACAGGACAAGGGGAAATGGCTTCACAATGAAGGAGGTCAGGGTTAGATTAGATATTAGGAAGAAATTGTTCACTGTGCTGGTGGTGAGGTACTCGCACAGGTTGCCCAAAGACACTGTAGCTGCCCCATCTCTGGCAGCATTCAAGGCCAGGCTGGATGGAGCTTTGAGCAACCTGATCTAGTGGAACATGTCCCTGCCTGTGGCAGGGGGCTTGGAATTAGATGATCTTGAAGGTCCCTTCTAACCCAAGCCACCCTGTGATTCTATGATTTGTCATGTCAGTCTGGTTCTCTCCGTGAAAAGCACCCCTCACAAATCCAAGAGTTTGTGAGCTCTTGAACACCAGCTTCCTTGCCCATCCTCCTGTCCACTCATGTCCCATGACCCCATTGCCCCTCCGCAAAGTTTTTGTTTTTCTGGTGAGAAAGGTCATGGGTATCTCTGAAGAAAGTTTTCTCACCCAAACCACTGTGCACCTTTCTCAGCACTCCTTGTGAGAACTGATACGCCCCAAGTAGTGATCTACTGTTGATAAGTGATACGAGCAGGTCTAGGAGTGTGCGTAGAAGAGGATGTCACAGGAGTAAAAATTTTTGGGTCTAGACGAGAGTGGATGGGAGGAGGGGGCCTTCAGGTGAATTCAGATGCAGAGTAGCAAAAGGCAGCAGGCTTGGCTGAAGGTTGTTTTTGAGAACTGGTTCAAACAGGCTACAGCATCACCTGGTGTCTCCCACCCAGCCAGGATGCTGGATCGAGATGTTCACAAGGCAGCAAACTCTTCCTGGTTGCAGCAGGGATAGTCCTTGTAGTCATATGCCAGAGTTTGGGGTGGATACCAGCACGGTTCCTTGTCTTGGTGGTCTCACAGGCAGTTCACAAGGCGGGGGTAGGAGATGGGACACTCAAGGTGGAAAAGCTGCTGATGGGGAGAGGGGCAGCCTGGGTGATGCTCCCTTAGCTGTGAGGCATCTCCAGCTGATCCAGCTTGTGAGCCAGTGTGTGCTACCCTCCCTGCTCAGCTGTGTCACACTGGACTGGCTGTGGGGGCACTGGGAAGTGGGAGACAAGCTCACACTTTCATGATCAGTGTCAGAGACTGCCAGGTCTAGCAACAGCTTTGCTCAAGCAATGAATGCAGGTGAACGGCGCTTCCAGCTGCTCCTCAGCCACGTGGCATTTCAGCAATTCACAGCAAAAAAATAAAAGTAGAGTCTTTGCCAGGCCTTGATCTCTGTGTGAGACAGGCCAGTCCACCAAGCAGCACACAGCAGAAATCCCTGCTGGCAGGAGTGCCTTCGAATGCAGCAGCAGCCTGCATAAAGCCAGGGAACATGTCATTTCTGCTCGGTCCAGGCTCCACATAGGCAGAAGTTTCAGGAGAAATGGAGCCATGCAGCTGACATCCAATAGGCCTGCCCATCCTTGGGTGTCGCTCTTGGACACAAAAAGAAGCCCTCTAGACTCAAGTTCTGCCAGGTCCAAGCCGAAACCAGGAAAAGGGGGGCCCGGCCGTTTATTTCTCTCATATATATATGTTTCTAGGAATGACCATGGATTGGAGGATGAGGTTACCACCTCTTCCAACCACACTGGTCAACAGAACAGTCCATCAAGCTTTCTCTGCCTCAGGAAAAGGAATTAACACTATAGAGACAGTTAACAAAACATGACTATGTTTACAGAAAGTGCGTGAGAAACTCTATCACAAAGTGAAAACATTGAAAGACTGCAAAAGTCAGGGCAACACTTGGGGACATAGAAAGTATTCTAAGCCAGTAATTTTGTACCATGTTGGTGCTCTTGAGTAACAAGGCCCGGCTGTTACACAAGCCCTGTGAACAGACGTGGAGTCCACAGGCTGGAAAAGATTAATCTAATCATAGAATCACAGAATAGTTTGGGTTTGAAGAGACCTTTAAAGGTCATCTGTTCTTCCCAACTTTCTCTGCTGCCTGGCCAGAGATGATCAGTGATCCTGGTACAGCAGAGTGACAGCTGCTGTTACAGGATAACCTGAGGGCACCACAAATTACTGAAGTGAAAAACCACATTGCCACCTTTCCATGTCTCAGGTGTACCCCTCCCTATTTACAGGCCCTTGGAAGGGCAAGGCAAAAGTACCCAGGAGCAGTCGGGCCCTGATGGAGAGGAGGCAAGTGCAGAGCAGTGCTGCTCATCCCTTCCCAGCTCTTCAAACACATGTGAACTCTCTTTCCAAGGGTAGCAACAGCAGTAGCCAAAAGCCTGAACTTTGCTTCCAGAAGGAATCAGCTGTTGAGCTGAGCAAATTGTGATGCTGTGCAGGGTGGGTGGAAGAAAGGGAGGGAGGAAGGGAGGGAAGAAAGAAGGGAGAGAGGGAGGGAGAGCCAAGCCTGACATGGGCCAGAGCAGGAGGGGAGGCACTCACAAAGGCCTCGGAGGCAGGATGGAAAAGACAGTAATTACATAAGAGCACTTGGCGAGCATCTGGCTGGAGTCAGCTGGGCCCCGCCGGCCCTCCCTCCTGCGCTGCTAGCCAGGAGCAGCTGAGGATACAGGATACAGATCACTCAGCGCGGGACCCCTCCAGAGGGGAGTGGAGGTAAGAGGTGCTCTGCTTCCCTCCTGGCTTCTGATGCTCTTGAAGAGTAGGGGCAGAGGAGTGGGGAGCACGGGGAAGGAAAGGCAGCTGTGGTGGAGGAGAAGCAGTCAGGAACGGGAAGAGAAGGGGCTCTTCCTCTGCCTCTTGGTGCAAATGATACCTTCACTCTGGAGGTTTGTTGAGGGAGGAGCTGTGAAGGGTGAGTGTTTGTGCGTGGATGTATGTGTGTATGTGCAACAGGGCCAATGATCCACATGTGTCCCAGGGGAGCTGAGCTATGCACAGGGGCTAGAGAGGGAAGAAAGCATCCATTTCCTTCTCCATACCTGTGGTGGAGAGGAGTAATAGGATGGATGCAGCCACTGAGGTAGAGACAGGCTTTGTCCCCCTACTTTGCTAGGGTTGTGGTGGTTACAGGAAAAGGGAGGAAATGGAGGAGGAGGAGGAAGCAGCTGCTTTTGAGCAAGGATTGTTGCAGTATAATCTGGACAGTGCTTCCCTGGGCTGCCTCCAAGGCAAAGTGTGTGATGAGGGAGAGGGAAGATTGTTGGGCACACAAGGTGCCCTCAGGCTTGGACTACACTTTAAAGCATGGCTGGCGCAGGTTTACTGGATAGAATTCTCAAAGTCTCCTGCAAACGTGTCTGCCCTGGCAAAATACTGCTGGTACACACCGTTCCCTGTGGGGAAGAGGGCAATATTACCCTAGCAAAAGTGTCTTTACTGGCATAAAATTCTGCCCAGCTGGGCAAGTCTTTGTTTGCTGGCTCCTGGCAGGTCCCTATTGAGCCCACATAAGACATTAAATACAAAGTCCTGCTCGCTCCCCACTGTGAGCTGTTCTTGCAGTGAGATGAGACGCAGGCAGAGGCCCCAGCTGATGAGGTTCCCCGTGAAGAACATCTGCTTGGCTATGAGCAACTCAGAAGTGCAGATGGAAATGTGAGACGGAAATGAGGACAATGGCCTCCCTGCTACCTGTTTCCCTTGGAAAGGTGGAAGAGGCCAGGCATAAGGCCAAGAACTGCAAAAGTGGGTAATGTCATGTTTGGAAATAAGCTAGGCAGGAAAACCTGAGAGAGGCACTGCAGTAGCTTTTTTGGGACAGAGAGGAACTTTGTCTTCAGTATCAGTCTCTAAGTTTTCAAGCACCCCAGAAAATTTATTTGCCTTTAATAGTACTGCCAGCTGCCAAAATTCCCACCAGCAGCAGCCAGGAGCAGACAACACAGCAGATCACAAAAACCCACTTCTGTCAGCTGGCGAGGCTCCATAAGAAAGAAGTATTGCCCTAACCTTTCCCCCGTCTCTCATTTCCCAAAAGGGGAAACTGAGGCACGGGCAAACATGGGCAACTTGCAGTGGATTTCATTGCACATCAGTGCTGGAGCCCGGTGAGGAACTCATGCGCTCAGCAGTGAATTTCTCTGTCCTGCCCCAGCCCCAGCTGGAAGGCATGTTCACTCCATGTTCATTGAGCTCCAGGCTGACAGGCAGCCTGAGAATATCTCCAGGCCTCCCAGCCCCCATTCCTCCCTTCCCCCCACAGCTAACAGTACATATTTTCCCAGAGTTTTCCGCTTGCTTCTCCAGTGGTTCTGGGGTCCTGCCAAACGCCAGCCACTCTCTGGGAAGCGGGGCCTCCCATTCCTAAACCAAACAAATGGGAGAAGGGAAACAGGAAGAAAAAGTCCCAGCACACGTAGACACGCTCAAAACCCTATTCCCCTCAGAAACTTTGGAGCCTTCTGCAGCTCCTCACAGAAATTGCAGGAGGCACAGTGCTGACTTGGCATTTCTGACCCCTGCAGAACAGAGCTGTTGTCCGTCCTTCCTTCTGCCTCCCAAAGATCGGTATGTGCACACACCCCCTACACACATACCCAGGGTATAAATACCCAGGTCAGTTTTGGTGCAGGATAGAGTCTTCTAATCCTCTTCCCAACAGACTCTGCAGTGTAAGAAAAGTCTCCTGTCTCTCCCACTCTGCATTCTCCTCCCCTCCAAGATGCCCTTCATTCCAGTGGTCTGGTGCAGCCACATCGTGCTTACCCCAAAGGCACAAGTTTGTCAGCTTGGCGCCAAGCTGGGGACAATGGTCACAGCCAGGATCTGTTTCCAGATCCCCAGTTTTGCTGGCAGGCAGCTCCCAGCAGCCAGGCTGTGCTTCAGACCAGGCACACCCCTCCCATCCAAAATGCTTGGCCGGGGACCTGACCAGGGGATGACACGTGCTGGAGCACAAGGCTTGGGGCCCTGCCCAGGCAGAGGGGATGACCAGAGAGGGAAAAAACTGATGCCTCTCCCAGTTGGCAGCTGCTCCTGCTAGAAATGTCATGCCTGGGGCAAGAGGCCACAGTGACGAGCAGAAAAAACAATGCAGGAGAGAATGAAAGATGAAGTTTGAGGACTCTGAGTGGGTCAGGCACAGCTGGGGAGAGAGCATGACCAAGTGAAGGACTAACGCATGGGACATGGGTCTAGCACAGAGGCCTGAGGGCAGAGTCCTGGAGCATTCTGCCTGAAGGGAAGTCTGTCTCTTGCATGGATGCACCTTACCTTGTCCATCCTGAGATGCCAAGGGTGGGACACTGCCCTGCTGCTGTCCACCCTTTGCACATGGCACAAGCTGTGCTGCCTGCATTTCGCTGGCTGGACATGAAAAGGCAGAGAAAAAACCCAGACCAACATGTGCAAGGAAAAGGCACTTCCTAGGAAAGAGTTAAAATCCCAAGCCGCTTTAGGATGGAGAGCACCCAAAGCCAGCGAGGGAGAAGGAGGGAGAGGAGAGGGGAGGGAGCCGGTCCAAGCCCAGCTTGCGCACCCAGCCAGCAGTGCCTGTGCCAAGAGCCGGCTTCCTTAAAGCCATGGGCCCGGGGGCCGGCCCTGCAGGCAGAGAGGAGCCGGCGAGCAGGGGCTGGGAAGCGAAGAGCGGAGCCTTCGGCCCCCGGGGTGAGCAGCTGCGCCCTGCTGGGGGGCAGGCAGCGGGATGGGGGCACAGGATGTGAGAGGGGCTTTCGCAGCTGCTTGGCGTGCCTGTCTTTCGTAAGCATACTTCTCTGCAAGCTGCAGAGCTTCCCGTCCTTCACCTCGGCAGCAAAGCAGCTCCCCTCTGGTGTGCCCGCAAAGGCTGAGCTGAGGAGCCGGCCGTCCCCTTGGGAAGGGGCTGGGGTGTGCCTGAGAACCCACTGGGCATTGGTGGGAGGGGGCCGAGCCACCGGGACTGGTGGGATTTGGTGGGGGAAAGGAGGGGGCTGAATTCAAGTTCCCAGCCCATAGGAGAAGAGGCATCTCTGCCAAGAGCTGTGGGTCAGAGTCCATCTGGGACATAGGGATTTTTGGGTTAGATTCCTGTAAAGAGTTGATATGCAGTGATAGGAGGGCTGGAGAATTTTTTTACTGCGCTTTCCACAGATTGAGCAGCCTACCAGAGCATGCTTTTGCTGAAGAACTGTTGAGGTTGGACTCAATGACCCTAGAGGTCTTTTTCAACCTTAACAATTCTATAATTCTGTCTCCTTCCTCTATCCTAGCCTGGGGACTGAATATTCTAGTGGCTTTAATGGTTTGCCTAGTCAACATCAAGCCTTCTTCCAGGGTCAGCACCGAGTCTCCACTGGCCTGGGCAGAAGGCCATGGGGCATCCTCTTGTGCCATGCGGTTGCTACTCAGATTGCAGCCTTGAACATCCAGGGACTACAGGCATGTAGACTCCCTCCACAGGACAATGCCATTTCATCCCACCCCTGGCTCCAGCCACAGAAAGATGTTTTATCATGACCTCTGTTCCATCCCTTATTACCTCCCCCTTCTTTTACCTCACTCTGGCACTTCCTCGTATCTTCCCAGGTCACCATGGACATAACCTACCTGCGCACATCCCTGACCTTCCTTTTTCTCCCTCTTGTTGTGTTTGGGGCACCCGCTGATGAACCCAACTTCACAGAACCAGGCCCTGGTGCTTGCAAGCGCTGTTGTGACTCACTGGACTCTTCTACAGATACACCACCAGTCCCTCCCAGCCACCACCACTTTCCCTACCCAGTACCAGAGGTCCGTCCCTATATCAACATCACCATTTTGAAGGGTAAGTCTTTGCCCCGGGATGCCAAGGCCAGCTCAGGGACTGATGGCATTTCAGAGGTGACAGCTGGATTGCTGGCACGCTGGTTGTGCTGGCAGACCACCAGGAGTCATCCTGGAGGATAAGTGACCACACACACCGTGCCCAGGGTTTAGGTGTTCTGTGCTGCCATGAGGAGTAGCCCGGGGGGATGGAAGTCAGTGCGAATCCCTGCTGTGATCTCTGTGTCTCAGGATGCTGCCTGCTACCAACTCTTCCTCCCTGCTAAAGCAGGAGTGGCAGTGACAGCCTCTCGCCAGGCTGGGAGGACACATTCCTTGCCTCAGACTTACAGAGTCCTGTAGTGCCTGAGGGAAGGAACACTCCTTATCAACTGCAAAATAAGCATGTTTGGAGGGCATTGGCACCCAGGGAGGTTGGGGGGGAAACCTTCTCTAGCTCTGTGGCTCACATGCATTTGGGAGCAGGAGAGGACAAAGGGAAGCAGCAGCTATTTGCAAGCACCTCCAGGCTAAACTGGCAGTGACCCCCAGCTCATTCCACTCTGCAGTGGCTGTCTTGGCTAACGGGAAAGGGTTCCCTATTTTAGATCAGCTCCTCCCTTCAGGACTCCCCTTTTAGCCTTTGCTGTGGGCAAAAGCCTGTTCCCAGCTGGATGCTGCCACTCGCTTCTTGTAGCTCTGTGGTTCGTCTGGGTTAGCTGGGCAAATGCTCTCCCTTCCCTGCCCTGCCTGGAAGTAGCTGCAATCCACCAAAGCTCAGAAGGGCAAATAGAGGCCTAGACTGGAGTGGGGTGTCATAGAGGAACCTGCGATACCATGCAGGGGATGGAGAGAAGGAAAAGAACAAGACACAATGTTTGAATGCTGTCACTTTGTGCTGGAGGCTGCTCTGAGCCCCAATTCTTCTCCGTATCCACAAAGTACATTCTGGTGCTGGTCTCTCTCTGTATTGATGCCTGCCCAAGTGTGTGGTGAGCAGTGCACACGTCCCAGGTCAGAACTGCAGAATGAATAATACAAGATGCCCAAAGCATGCCAGTATTGTCAGAGTACCATCCCTCTAACTTGCAGTGCTCCATCTGCCCAGTCCAGCCTCAATCTTTTCCCTCTGACCCACCCTATTGTTCCTCCCTAATCATATTCCCCCACAGGCGTTCGCAGTTCTTCCCCTTCTCCAGCCTACAGCATGAACAGTGTGCATCCTGTGTGGATAATTGGATGATGGGAGAGGTGTGTAGGAGGGCAGGGCTGTGCTGGAGGTAGAGGAGTGTGGGGGAGGAGGAAGAAGAGGTCAAGAGCCCCAGTGTTACTTTGGACTCTGAGGCTGAAGTCTCCTAGGGACAGGTCCTGGTGCCTCCAGCAGAGCTGTATCATTTGGTGAGCAGGGGATTCATTGGGGAAGAGACTCCAGTCACTCCCAGAGCTCTGCTAGCTCCTTTCCCATGAAGAGCAATGGTATTTTGACCCTCAGAAATGTTCCTTCTCATGGCATTGGCCCATTCTTGTGCAATCCTCTGCCTCCTCATTAGGCTTTCTCACTGCCACTTCCAGATCTTCTGTATCACACAGGAGTTGTGTCCTCTGCTTCCTCCTGCAGGAGAGAAAGGAGACCGGGGAGAGCCTGGGATGCCAGGGAAATGGGGCAAAGAAGGACCACGAGGCGAGCGGGGTGCCCAGGGCCAGAAAGGCAGTAAGGGACAGATGGGCACAGCGGGAGACCCCTGCAAGCACCAGTACGCCGCGTTCTCCGTTGGTCGCAAGAAAGCGCTGCACAGCAGCGAGGGCTTCCAGGTCCTGATCTTTGACACCGTCTTCGTCAACCTCTACAGCCACTTCGACATGTTCAATGGCAAATTCTACTGCTCAGTGGGCGGACTTTACTATTTCAGCCTCAATGTCCACACCTGGAACTTCAAGGAGACCTACATGCACATCATGCACAATGAAGAAGAGGCGGTCATCCTGTACGCCCAGCCCAGTGACCGCAGCATCATGCAGAGCCAGAGCCTCATGCTGGAGCTCCAGGAAAATGATGAGATCTGGGTGAGGCTCTACAAGAGGGAGCGGGAGAATGCCATTTACAGTGATGATGTTGATGTGTACATCACCTTCAGCGGGTACTTGGTCAAGCCCAGCACTGAATAACTGCCTGTCCTCTTCCTTGGGGCCTCTTAGGCCTTTTCCTTTTTCCTCTCTCTCTCTCTCCCCCTCTCTCTTTACTGCCCGTAACCACTGCAAATCACTTGGAAAAGGGCCTGTCAGATCTCAGGCACTGAGTGTGAAACTTGCCACACTGGCTCCCGCCTCACTCTCTCTTGTAGCCAGACCTGTATCTGCCCACTTTACATCATGACACTACCACCTCTTGCCCCTCACCTCATAAGCCCAACTTAGGTTATTGGCTTATTCTCAATCTGCCATGAGCTGCCTCTGGCATTTAGGGTTCTAAAGCAAGAGGAAAGCTAAAATGCTGCTCCTGGGCCTGTGTCCCTCCCTGGGGCTTCATACACAAAGGACTCCTGTGGAAAGGGCTAGAAAATCCCCACTGCCAAGGTACATCCTGGCTCCTCTCCATCCCAACTAGACATATAGCAGTTTTGCAGCCTGAAAAATGGTCTTAATGTCACCTCTGATATCTGTAGTCCAGAGAGTGGAGACTGTGGTCTGATGGTCTCCCGTAGCACAAGGAAGATGTAGGAGCACTGAGAGAGGATATTGTCTTTTCAAAAAAGGGAACTGTTGGCCTTCTAAACTGGCTTTCCTTAGACATCCTTTTGTGTCACAGAGTCCAGGTTGGCTGTCAAAACTAGAGCTGGTGGGACTGTCCTCCTCTGTGCCAGCTCTAGCTCTTCAAAGAGATGAAGGGCCAGACACCTGGCCAGACCCTTCGCCACTAGGGTTCACCAGTACAGAACGAGAGAGAGAGAGAAAAAACCTTGAAAACCTCCCTCCCACACCTCCCCTTGGGGGGCTACTCAGTCTTGGCTCCTTAGCGATGGGAAGCTAGTCCAGAGAGCAAACCCGAATCTGCTCTCCTTTGGCAGGGGTGCCATTTCATTGTCCTCCTGAAGGTGGTTCTCCCACACTGTATTGAGGGACCACTGTTTCAGGGCCTGACCTCGAGGCTGTGGAGGCAATTGCAGTTAAATCAACTCCCAACGTGGACAGGCTGCCACTTCTTGGCCTCTGTGATGGAAAAGAGATAGAGTTGAGACTACAACACCTTGCCCAAGGGTTAAAAGCTTCCCTGCCATATGCTCCATGCCCTTTTCTGGCAGTCTCATCAGCGTAACTGAGAAAAGCATGTGTCTAAAACAAACCCTCGCTCTTTTTGTCAGGTTGGAGATGTCTCAGTGAGAAAGGAATGTCAGTAGTAGGGTTTTCAAGTACTATCTATATTGGTCTCACACTGCTCCCACTTGCATCCCTCTGGAGGGGATGCTGCAGTCCTGGGGGGAGCAGATGAGGCTGGCTCAGCACTTTAGGAAACCTACTTCCACATGTTGTGATGCTCCTATAAACAGCAGTGCCAAGACTTATCTCTCTTTTGAGTCTTAGGGCAGGACAAGCAGGAGAAACACAGGTACTTCTTCTCTGCTCATCACTGATCATTAAATCTTCTGACTCACCCAGGTTCTGCTGTCTCATGATTAGCCATGGTCTCTGCCTTTAGCACCTGGGACTGCCAGGGCTCTCCCAAAAGAAATGTGCATCATTATACAGGATTAGGTCAGGTACACACAGCCCAGGATGGCAAAGGAACAGGGACCAAGGCTAAATATTAAAACTGACCTTGAAAATTTTGCGGGGCATTTTCTCTCTTATCCTGTTTACTTACTCTCCGTGCTTTTCTAAGGAAGTTGTGCAGACTGTAGTGAGTTTCAGGAACTTTGTTCTGGATCCTCCCCACCACCGTCAGGGAGGCAGGCAATGGATATAAAAACAAATTTTCACTAAGGCAAGGCGGTTTTTTTTACAGGGAAACATGTGATGAAGGGATCATGGAAACTAAAGGAGACTGTGGGCTTCTTCCTCTCCCTTAGCAGGTCAAGTGTGTGGAATAGCTCAGAGACAGGAATTTCAGATAGCAGAGGAAGCAGGGAGCTGGAGGTGATGCGCAGGACCTAATCCCTTTCTCTCTTCCTCAACAGGCTGCAAACCCAGATATAGTCTATTCACAGTGTATAGTGCCCCATGCCTCCCTGGAGAGAAGCAAGCCTCTCTAACACTGAATATCTCCATAAGGAAGCTTCCTTCTTCCTCCTTTCCTATTTGGTGGTTGAATGCTGGTTACAGGTCTCCTGTGCTACCCATAAGCAGCCAGAGGGTTCCTGATGCACATGAGACAGGAGGGCAGGGGGACCAAAGGGTGTGTTTAACAGGCTTCTGGTGCTAAACAAGATGGCATTCCCTTGGTGCTAAATCAGATTTCAGGAGTATTGGGTGCTTTCTGGAAGGTGTAGTAGGCTAAGTTGTGATGTACTCTGGAATTAATGGTGCTTTATGTAACAAAACCAAACAAACTCCAAGAACTTTTGTATATATATATATTTTTTTTCCAGTGGTATTAAACTTTTTTCCGTGGTTGTTTTGCACTTAAATCTGTTTTTCCCTCCCAACCTATTCCTGCTAGCTGTGGTTATTGATGAATGGTGTGATGGAAAAGTCACTGACCTGAAATTGGCAGGTACAAAGTCTTACTCAGCTCTGAAACTTTCCTGGGTAATCCTTGGCAATCTTGTGTCTGTTTCCTTTGTGAAGAACCATTACCTTAAAATATTTACTTCTTGAGCTATTCCAATTATGACAACCCTCTCCTTTTTGCTGGAAAGGCTTTCAGCAAATTAAAAAAGGATTCTTTGGAGATTACAAAAAAAAAAAAAATCCCAGGACAGTACAATGGGTTGTAGAAGCAGTCTTCAAGTACTTAATTATATGGAGGAAGGCTGGGTTAATGTTGGAGGTCTCTTAAGGGAGGTCAGATCCTTTCTCTTCTGGAATTTTCAGCACATTCTTCTATCAAGTACTTGGTAAGCACGAGTGTTTTCTGTTTTCCCAGTGACATTTCTCTTTTCTCCGCCAAGAGCTGAAGGCCAGGAAGTACAGGGTAGGAGGGACAGTAAACTGTTGATCGGACACTTGCGCTTTCTAACATTGGAATGAGGGGGAGTTCCAGAGTTAAGCTGGACATGCATGTTTGGAAGAGCTGTGTGTGATGAGGAAGGTCTGAGATTTAGCTCAGAGGTGGAAAGACAAGTGACAATCACCCATAAAGTTGGGGGGAAAGGGGAGACATGAGCGGGGAGTGGAGACTTGTAAGCTCGAGTGAAAGATCTAGAAGGAATAGAGTCCTAAGGACAGGGAGATGCCTTTTGGGGTCTCAGTCCAAGTCAAAGAGGTACATGGGGTTTTGTTTATCACCTTTGGACAGAGGGGACTCCTGCTGAGGTAGAAGGATAGATAAAAAAAACAGGATGAGGTGCCCATATAGGACCTTCTGTTTTGAGTTTAATTTGCCTTCACATAGTTTCTCCTGTGGTTTGATGCATACCAGACACTTCATTTGGCAAAGGGTGGAACACATAAACATACACATCCCTACAGGCCTCTCTGGTCTTGTGTCAGGCCCAGAGCAAGGGCTATGTATATATCCTAGCAAATGCAATATTCCATCAGGTCAGAGCCCAGCCTTCTTCCCATTTTTTATTTACTTCTGAGGAAGCAGATAAAAACGTGTCTTCAGGAAGTGTAGTGGTTGTGTTTGTGCATGTCCTGTTCCTTGAGGTGAGATGCTGGCAGATTGGAAGTGACTTTGTCACACTAACAAAAGGTGAGGAAAGAAGGGAGGGAGGAAGGGGGACTGGAAATGTGTAGCCAGATCTTCAAGAAAAGCTTTCTATGATTCAGCCTCTCAGCCTGCCACCTGAAGAGTCTCCAGCCAAATCCCTTGGGATATGGTGACGGGCAGGGTCTGTAGCTGGTGCCACCCATCGCACCATGGATGCCAGACCAGGGAGTTGCTGTAGGTGAGGCTCAGCTCAGGCAAGGCGGACCCTACGATGTTTTGAAGGAACAAGCTCTAGACTGGGTCAGATCAGCCCTGCTGCCCTGCCAGTGAGTGCACCCATGCCCAGACAGCCACAAGACCATTCATTCATTCATTCATTTATTCACCTGAGGTCTGTGTTCTTTTCCATGCAGTGGAGCTGCCCTGTGGAACGTAATTCAGGGGTTGGTGACAGCCGGTATCTCTCTCCTGTGCAGAGCAAGTGTGCCCTGGGGCTGTGCCTCTCTTTTCCCCTGAAAGAGCGGCCCAAACTCCACTGCAAAGGGTTCTGTGGACATGTCTGAAGTTTTTTCAAGGCATCTGCCACGGGGCTGGCCCTTAAAACTGCCTTCCTGCAGGTCTGTGTTCTTTCAGGTGTGAGAGGAAGGGAGTGGGAGAGAGGATGTGAAGGGCAGGACATGGTGCTGTCTCTGGGAAAGAAAGCACATGCCAGGGACAAGTCAGGAGAAGCTGAAGGCCCTGCAGGTGGGCACAGGTGGACATGCCTGCACCCAAATCACCGGGGAGAGCAGGGACACAACACAGTAGGACCTGGCTCCATGTCCCTTCAGAGCCTTTGTCACAGGAGGGGCTGTCACAGAAAGTGTCTCTGGCCTTGCCCCAGCTGCCAGCTACGGTGCAAGGTCTGCTCCACATCAGTGCACTATTCAGGGGGCTGCCGTGCCATACTACAGCAGGTTTCCCCTCTGCTGCAGCCTGCTGCCCCTCCTCCTCTCCCAAACCACCCAGACAACCTGCTTCACTCACACCTCAGCCTTGTTCATCTCCCAGAGTCCAGAGAGGGAGACAGGGTGATGCAACACCCCAGTCAGCATCGCCCAGGGCCACAAGCAGAGCTGCCAACTCCCCCCATCTAGCACATTGCAGCCAGATGCCAGCAGTGGATTCAACCTGCCCACATTTCCTTTTTCTCAGCTTCCCTTTCCCACTGTTGGCTGGGAGCTGCCATAGGATTTGAAGGGCTGGATGTGAACCCTGCTCATGGTTGTGTGGTGATGGGGCACAGCTGCATTTGAGGGCAATTGTTCCACTGCCTCGTGTGGTGTGGTCCTTCTCTGACCACAGTGGCAAAGCAGCCCAGCCACGCCAGGCTTTGGGGGCCAGCTCGGTGCGCACTCTGCTGTGACAGCCACACACGCACACGCACACATACCAACCTCACACGGACATCTCTCACCTTCCTGCCAGCGGAAACTGTTGCCCTTTGCAAGCCTGGCTCGCTCTGAAGATGGTATCAGGAGGTGGGCAGTGGGGGCTGAGGCTCCAGGCCTCTTTGGTACAGGCACAGCTCCCTCATCTAATGAAATGCCTTCTCCTTCACCCACGAGCTCTCTGTGATCTCTCACCTTGCAGTTATACCACAGTGAGGGCCAGGGAAGATGGTTTAAATCAAAGGCTTCTGACAGTTTCTCACTCCGAAGACCATCCAGTCCCTCGAGTCTGTGTCACTTAACTCACAAATGACCTGGGAATTAACGCAAAACTTCACACTTCTCCCAGTCTCTGTTCGCAGCAGGTAAAATGGGAGGGAGCAGCACGTAGAGCTCTCAGCTTGGAGAAGCTAAGGAGTAGGGAACTCCCCGACTACCTAGGGAGGTTGTAAATAGAGCCCTGGGTGAGTGGGAGGCAGGAGGCTGGGTTCTTTCTTGGTTCATTTTAACACACTTGCACCTGTTGCCAGTGTGGGTGAGGATGGAGAAGTGCAGAGGTGCCTCTGCTGACGGGGAGCCCAGGTGGTGGGAGCTGCAGTGCACCTCTGAGGGGGCAGATGTGCCCAAGCCTCTCCAGGTGCTACTGAGGGCAGATGCAATGCTTCAAAACAGCTAGAGGAAGAAAAGGTCTGTGGAGAAGGAGGCAATTGGTCTCCTGTCTAACTGACCCACATCCTACAGGCATAATTTTCACCGTTCTGATCCCCTGCTCTGCAACCCTCACCACCTTCCCAGGGGTTTGACACAACAGTGCCCTAGAGCATCTTCAATGGGGTGCCTGATGGTCACTGCATTCTGTTTGCCCCACACATGGTTTTTTTGGGCTTGTGACATTCTCACATTTACCCCTACGGACACATTTTTTCCTCCCCACATGTCCTCAGTTCTTCCCCTGAAACAGTGGAATGGGGCAGATCACTAGAAAGGACATTCCAGACAACGAAGCCCTGTCACCTGCAGCCCCAGCCAGTGATTCAGCAGATCTTCAGGGCCAAGGATCCACAGGATTACCATTCCACACACTATCCAAAACACCTCCCAAGCCCTTGTTTTCCCCCAACTCCCACTTTCCTATGTGTGGTGTGCTGGTGGCATTGTTTGACTCTAAGAGCCTTAATGCAGGCTTTTACAGCTGTACCACATGATTTAAAATTTTTTGTTGTTGTTTTTAATTCTCTTTGTTCATTACATGGCAGATACTGAAGCACTCCCCTGACCCTCCAACAGGCTTGCTTCTCCTCCCTTCATCCCCAATCCTGCCAGCCGCGCAGGCAGAACAGCTGTGCCTTCAGTTCAATGGTTAGACCAGGCAGGGATAGTGGTGAGCTGGCTCAGCCCACGACTCTTGTCCTGCAGCACGGCAACCTGAGCCCGGAGGAAATCGAGAGAGGATGAATGCATAGCCGCCTCTTTGCTGCAGGTCTTCTGTTTTTTTCACTCCCCACTCCTCCTTTACATTCCTATGCCAGTCCTTCTCACCATTTCAAAGCATTGTGCAGAGAGCTCTCGGGGTGCAAGGTGCAGGGGGAGCAGTGGGAGGGTCAGGTGAGGACTGAGAAGGGCGAGAGGAAAAGGTCAGTGACGCAAGCCCAAAGCGATGGCTCCCAGCCGAGCTGCTCGGCTGTTTGTCCGTGCTGCGCTATTTCTACTCGGCAACAATTCACACATCTGGGGACCACAACTCCTTCCACCGCCCACGCTCTTCCCTCCCCCACCACGGGGGCTGAGGCAGGGGAGGGGGAAGGAGGGAGAGATGCTGCACCAGCTTGTTAGCATCATTTCCAAGACCAAAAGGATAAAAACCCTGAGCAGTCCTTTTCATCAGCCACTTTCCCTCTGAACACTGAGCATCTCTGACGAAGGAACCTGCTGCCTGCAAAGAGGGTGGGGAGAGCAGCGAGAAAGTGGGGGATATTTTGTGGTGCTCAGAAGGTCAGCACTGGAGAAACGTAGTGACACCCTCGCCCTTGAAACATGAACACAACAGTACATGTTTCCTATGAGAATTAAAGCCTCACCTGAGTAGACCGTGGCTAAGAGAAGGGATCCTGGTGGCTGCGGACACGTGCTGTCCTTGGCCTGTTTCCAGGGTAAGCATTCAGGTGGAGCCAAGTGCTTGGTGCCCCCCATGCTGCCCCCTGGGCCTGAACTGTGCTCTGTGTGTGTGTTTGTGTGCACGAATGTGTGCACAGGTGCAAGCACAGGGCAGTGCCCCAGGAACCTGCCCCGCCGCCTGCTCCCACTGTGGGGCACAGCACCTGCCTAAAATAGCCCTCCCGGCCCGGAGCAATTGCTCTTTGCAACTGCAGGGAGAGGGAGGGTGAAATCGTGAACTGCTTCAATGCTCTGTGCCCTTTCCTGCCTCTTATGTGGGAGCTACCAGAGAACAGGGAAGAGTGATGCTCAAAATGACATTTCCCCCCTGCCCATGCATGTCAGTCAGGAAGAGAAGGGGAGGGAAGTGTAACCCTTTGTGTCTTCCTCTCAAGGAACCAAGTCCCATTTTCCCTGAGACTTCTACATCCCATTTCCCAAACAGGGGCACAGCCTATGGAGCAGATGGGGTGAGGTGCACCTTGGGCTTTGTGTTATGGCAATGAAACTGGCAGGTACCTCATACACTGGGTTCGGTATTGCATCTCTCAGGGAGCATCTACAGGCTCCTCAGAGACCACAGTGAGGAAAACAGTAGTGTCTAGAGTGCTTGTTTTTCCTCCAAGTCATGGTCTTTCAATGTTCACCAGGATCTGGTTAGTAGTCTCCACTAACATGCAACCTTGCCTACTCACAGCCAAAGAAAAAAAGGCTTTTCGATTTTGTGCAGCCTCGTCAAGCCACAGAGCCACTCTGCTACAGGCAGTTCACCTCAAAGGAGGGCTCCATAGGAGGAAAAGTCCTCGGAGGAGCAATCCCAGAGCTGAAACCCTGGCAGAGGTGTGCTCTCAGGAGGGCTGGGGAGCTCTTTGTTCTGAGCTGTTTCACAAGGCAGTGGTACATGCCTTGAGGGACTGAAGTGCCCTCAAGTCCTTGGGTCAGGTAGTGGACCTGAACACCACCCTCCCTTCCATTCCTCAAACCCAGGCACACTGGCTGCAGCCTTTCTCATCAGACCTTCTGCCTCCCAAGCTGGAGAGCAGCAATGTTAGAGGGCAAATGGGAGGAGAGCTGAACCCAGGAAACCACAGAGCAGAGGAAAAATAGCTCCTGGCTGAGCCCAGGGGAGAAACAGGAATGCAATGCCTGAGCAGCGAGCTGTAAGGAGACAGGAAGCTGCCTCCAAACAAGCAATTTCTGTGCAGGCATTTTAATGACATGAAAGTTAATAATTGCACCAGTCACAAATCAGTAACCCCTGGCAGGGCTTAAGGGGGAGTAGCGGGTTGGCCCTTGAATAAGCATGATATCACCAACCACATTTTCAAACAAAATCAAAAATCTAATGAACTCCCTTTCTAGAAACTGCTCAGGCAAAGAGATGAAGAAAACAGAGGAGCAAGGAGAGCTCTGAGCAGAACAGGGGTGGTGGCTGTAATGATTTATTTCCTCTAGAGAAGGAAGGGAAATGTGAATTAACTGGGAGCAAGCCTTGATAATCAAAATACCTGAGGGTTTATTCTCAAGAATCTTCTTACAGTATCGTGTCTTGCCTTCAAGCAGTTTTGAATGTACAATAAATCTCTAAATTCTTCTCAATTTTTTAGGTCTGGAAGCTGTCATTGCTTCATATTAGGCTTGTCAAGTATTTGTACCCTCTAACTTTAAATAGAGAGAGATGTAACGCATTGACAGGCTGGAAAACAGAGCAGGGCTTTATCTCTCCAAGACTGCCCAGGTAATAAGGTAATGATTTCCCTCAAGGACAAGAGCAGCCACTGATGCTGAATAGCAAATCAGCCAGCATTCAGCTCATTATCTTGCTTGGGCATAGATTTGGTGTAGGGCTGTTCTCTGAGTCCAGTGCTGCCTTCCTGTAGAACATAACACTTGCACAGGCAATTCCTCTTCAAGACAGTCCTGTGAGCAAGTTCTGTAGGCAGTCTAGCTGTGCATCTTCAGCATTCGATGCCAGGAGCACCCTCAGGGACTTGCAGAAGCATGTTTTAACACTCTGAGTCCATAACAGCCCCACAGACCTGAGCAGTGGACACCTGGCTGTGATGTAGGACCCAGAGCCTGGTCTATGAATCTGTTTTTGAAGAAGATGGGAAGGTGTCCTTTACGCTCCTTTCTCTGATGTGGAAATTGAGACTCAGAGAGGATGTGAGAGCTGTACACACACGCTGATAGTCCCATGGGTACGTCACCCTCCTTCCAGTTCACACTGCTGGGTTTTCCATTGCAGGTGTGCCAGAATAAGACCATCTGCACACACAGGCACTACAATTAAGCTGGCAGAGATCACTTGCCACACTGCTGTGACTCAAATGCCTGCTGGCATGTCACACACCGTGTCCACAGGCTCAGACAAGAGTGTAGGCACTGGCCTTCCTTCATGTTGCTGAGCCTAAGGATGCCTACAGACAGAGTGCCAGGCCCAGGGTGACAGCCCAGGTCTTCCTTGAGTGTCTCCTGGGAGGGACTCTGGGTCTGAGCAGCCCTTGTGCCACCACGAGCACTCATCAGGGAGACAGACATCCACTTCTAGGAGCTCTCTTAAAGCTTGACTCTGCTGCTGGGGGCCAGCCCCTCTGGCCAAAGTCCTGACACTGTCTAGTTCAACCCAAACATAATGAGGAGCAGGGGCTCAGATCCTGAGCAGGGGCATCTTGTGACTCTCCCGTGCTCCTCCTCACAAGTTCATAGCAGCGTGTCCACAGCTAGGCAGGCTAAGAGTGAAACTGCTTGAAAGCAGCATGCTCTCCCTCCCACTCTTTTTCCCCCACTTCTCTGGGACTGTGACCATCACTGTCAAGGAGTGAAAGTGAACACCTCCATCACCTCCCACCTCTAGCCCCTGACTTGCCTCGAGTGAAAGTGCCTGTGAATGCCTCAGCCTCCTGCCACTTTTGCCCATGTTCTTCTATAGCCCACAGGGCTAGGGAATCCCTACTTTTGAACATTTTGCGTATTCATATTTGATGTATACTGCCTTTATCAGGCAAGTCTATCAGGACACTCTGTAGGGCAGAATTTGGAAGGAAAGAAATGCAGGAATATCATCTGCTCTGTAGGTAGGCTTAGTACTTGCTGCCCAGCATTGTTACTCCGTCCTGGTACCCCATTCCAGATCTTAAACTCCATTGCTTAAATGCCTCTCCACTTAAACACAGTGATTGAGATTAACCTGAGGGCAGTGTTTAGCCTGCAGCAGCAATATCCCTAGGGATGATGGAGCAGGAGGGAAAAAACCTCTCTCTTACTTCATCCCAGGTTTGCTCTTTTGATACAAAGTAAAGCCTCTTTTAGGCTTGTAATGTGAACAAACTCAATAAAGACCTCACTTACACACTGAGAAGTGGTTTCCCACAAGGCCATTTTCGCAGACATTTTTCGGAGTAGAACCACAGTTTTAAGGGGAAAATAACTGCAGATGTAGAACAACAGCGTAGTTTTGAGAAGTGCACGCATACGATGGGCAGGAAATTCAATGCAAAGGTTATAGTTAAAACAACATTATTTGGAAAGTACCAGAAATAACTTACAGAGCATCTAGAGATCTTCACAGTGTATCCTGTCAGGAAGCCAACTTCAGTGGCCATCAGGGCATCTCTGCCCTCATCCCTTCACCTCCTGCTGGTTCTGCGCTCTTCCCACTGCTCCACTCCATGGACAGGAGGGCCATGAGGACAGGACACCGAGATGGATCTGCTGAGCCCTCCACTGAGCTCACCCAGTGAGCTGAGTGGTTTGCAAGTCATCCCTGTTAGCCTGGCACTCTGGTCCCACTGAGAGCCCGCAAAGGCAAGGGATGTGCCCAAACTAATGATGTGATGAGCTGATGAATTGTGGGGTAGTTTGACATCACACAATACTTTTGCCTTTCATGCTTCTCCTCTGTCTCTGTTCCCCTGTTCACCTTTGCCATTTTGCAGAGACTCTCAGTGGACACACAACTTAAAATGAGCAGTTTCAGCAGCACTGCTCCAGTGTGAGGGGAAAAGGTCTTGTGCATAAGTACATGCCTCAGTCTTGAGTATTTTTAAAACTTATGCTGCCCCTGAAACCAATCTGGCCCAAACAACACCTTTAACCAAACCATCATCACACTTTTACCTGCCACTTTAACACTGAACAACAATGCTGACTGCAGAGTTTACCCATCTCAGCCACCATTATGGGGACAGGAAGGTAAAGACAAGAACACCTCGCATGTGTTGCTGACAATGCGGTTTAGTTTGGCTTCTCACATTACAAATGGCACAATTCCTAACAATACCAGTGCAGAGGAGATAAAAAGTGCCACATTCGCAGCAGCACAACATCTTGGGCAGTCAAGTTCAAAAACCATGCTGACAGCAAGTATAATTTACGTGTGCCAGGTGGGGTCTGGATATAATACCATTATCATGTCTCTGGAGGAAACCCTCTCTTATTTATGCCACACAGCTGTTTCTTCAATACATTTTAAACTGTGTTTCCAAGGAAAATATGCTGAGGAAGTTTGTGTCTCCACACATTGAGGTTTGGTTGTCTGTTAGCTGATCCATTGGACCATTCCCCCTCCCTTCACAGTTTTGGAAAAGTCGATCAATTCCAGTTGCCCTTGACAAAGAGGTATATCTCTTATTAGTCTTGAGTAAGGGTGTCTTGATAGAGGAATGCTGGGTTTCCATTGGCACCCTCCCTGGGAATGTCTTCAATGTGACATCTGTTCTTACTAGATAGCAGAAAATCTGCACAAGAGTCTGTCATAGACAAACAGATCTAGAAAAAAACCAGTCTCCAGAGAGGCAGCTGATCACACAAATCCTTGTTTCCAGCTGCACCAGCCACCCATCTCCTATAGGGACTGACTACGTGTTAAGTTTTCCTCTTCCACTATTTCAGGTACCATAGTGCACAATCAACCTCACATGATTTTTATACATTAAAAAAAAAAAAAAAAAAGAAAAAAATAGGAAAAAAGGGCAATCAGTGGAGTTTTTTTCCTTGATCAGCTGAATAATAAAAACCTGTGCTTTGTGCTCTTGCTGTCCCAAAGTGATCTCTGGTCTTAAGGAAGATGTACGTTTCTCTAGTCTGAAGGACAAACAGGAAAAATTACGGTTAACATGAACGCTCCATTGCAGCTGCAATGCTGGTGATACCAAGAACTTACTCACAGAGCATTTAATTGCTTCAGCTGAGGATTTCTGTGCCAGAGTAAGCTGCATTCATTTCAAGAGTTCCTGGGAAAGGCAGGCTGTGGCCTGATGATCCATGTCATTGCAACTCCATCCCAATGGGAGCCTCCACAGTGCAACCAACATACACAGCCAGTGGTTACCAGAGCAGGAGAGCACACAGCCCATCCTCTCCCCTGCTCCTCTTCAGCAGAGGCTGGCTGGTTCTGATTCCCTAGTTGTCCTCCCCAAGCCTGGCCCTGACAAGAGTTTTCAGATGCCTGGCAAGAGCATTCAAATGACAGCTCTCTGATGCCATGATGATTTTTTGCCTTTTCTTTTATACCCCTTTTATATACTTTTTCTATAGCGTTTAGGTATTCTTAGTGCTTCTAGCCCTCATTCTTAGACCTAATATTTTGTTAAGCCAAGAGATTAAACATCTTGGAAGCCTTGTAGTTAGGGGTCAGAAAGCCCCAGACACCGAGGTCCTCTCTAGAGCACATTCTGTAAACTGAGATAGGCCCAGACAGGGGAAGGTTCCTCTGGGCGGGGGGGTCACTTGAGCCTCTCACTGGGGAATCTTTGATAGATGTGCTGATTTGTAAGGCCTATATGATAGGCCTATAATATATATACCCGATTCATCGTGTGTGTGCATTCCGGTGTGCTCTTCAGCACATTCCACCTGGATGTGGTGCACCTAAGGATCCTTAAAATAAATACTGAGGTAAAAACCCCTTTTTCCCCTCTAACTGTGTTTGGTTCTTAATTTTAAGACCAGGAAAAGGCAACATCTCAAGACTCCTGGTCCTTGTTGTGCATGGTGAAGAAAGAGGTGCTTCACTCCACTACTGATGGCTGAGTGAGTGCTTGGTTCTGGATCAACTGCAATGCTTTCCCAGAAATGGCCATGAGCATTGTCTGTTGCAGCCTCCTGCAAAATGGCTCTGCCTATGCCTTCAAACTACTGTTTTGCTCCAATTCTGTTTCTTTTTGGTCTGGTATCTTCTGAGATCCAGTGTCTGGGCTGGGCTTCCTATGACTGAGAACTCATCCTCGTCCTAAACCCTTTTTCCACTACCCGAATCCAAGATCCCTTTGCTGTTACACTCAGTCCCATCTTGCAGGTTTATAGAGTCCTCTAACAGGAACTGCCTGGATACTTTGATTAGCCTCTGGCAACTTCTGGTCAGCAGAAGCTTCTTGCCAAACCTGATCTTGGGCCTTGAGATGCTCTAGGAGAGAAAGATGAGGAGCATGGAGTGTGGTGACCACTGTACATGTAAGAGGAGACTCTCAGCATCTGGCCTCACACCAGTGGCCGTCGCTGTGCAGCCCAGACCGGACAGGAAACATGATGTGCTGCACTTCAGAGAATTCTATTTCTGTATGGAAAAGAGAGACGGGGGGGTGAGGACACATTTGCAGGTCTGTGTCTATCTGTGAGCCGGGCAACCATCAGGCTGTGGATTTGCATTTTTGCATCTGCTTTGGCTTGGGATGTGAAGGCAAAGAAAGGGGCTATCTGTCTGCAAAGGTGAGGGCATAGGAAGCTTTGGAAGAAAGTGGAAATATTTTTTGTGTCCTTGTCTGGCCCGTTGAATGGACAAGCCATGCCAAACAGGCACTGCAGCTACTGCAGGGCGGCATTGCCTGGCTGGACTAGCTGCAAGGCTCAGGTCAGAGGGGGTGGTTCTTCCTTCTGTGGAGTGAATGGGGTGTTTGGCTAGGTAGGGAGGCAGTGGGATGGGTGTTTTTGTGGTGTCACACCATCTGCAAGTGTGAGGGTGTGCCTCAAACTTGTTCACACTCAGCACTGACCTGGTTCCACTCCCACTGCAACCCAGGATGGATCCTCTAAAACTGGGACAATGATGTCTGGTTTCATTCAGGTGTTGCTCAGGTCAACAACTCCAGCTATTTTTCACAAAGTGGTCCATGGAATTTCTACTGTAGGCAGATTCCTGTCCCCAGTTTCAAAGTGATCTGTAAACTTGTGAAGACCCTGAGAGCAATATGAGTGATCTATTTGGGTGCCTGAAAGAGGAAGCTATGGGTCTTGCCAGTATCCCAAGAGGACAGGTCCTTTTCACTCTCTCTTCTGCCTCCCATCAATGGTTTGAAACTGGTCCCCGTATGTCTGAGCAGTGGTAACACCTGACCCCTCTAGCTCGGTTTCTGCACCACTTACTGCTTTATCAGCAGGAAATAGAATGTGGTTTGGGTTTTTTTATTCTTGGCCTTACTAGCCTTTTCGATATTTCGGGGCCTTGTCTCAGTCTGACAAGGCAAGCAAGCAGCAGCTTCCTGTGCACAGGTGAGAGGGAGAAGACAGAGAGAGACCATGCATGTATGAGAGAAACAGCTTCGGAGCAGAACTGCTGGGCTGGGGGCACCTCTTCTCTCGTGGACATGCGCTGAGCCAGCATATCTGCCTTCATCGCTCTCCCTTTTTCCCTCACCCTTCCCCTCACTGTTTGGCATTCAGCACCTGCTGCCATCCAGCCTCACGACCCCAGGGACTCCCTTCGTCTGGACCGCTTGGTGACTGGAGCTGGAAGGTAAGGGGGGCAATGCCAGCTCTCTCCCACATGGGGGTGGCTGATCTGAAAGCATCTCAGAAGGAGTTTCAATCTGACAAACTGAATCTCGCCGTTGGGAAGGGCTGAGAACTTATTTATCTCTCTGTCTCTCCACAATCCTCTCAAATCATACCCCGCATCTCACAACCACGCCGCTCGCTTTCTCTCTTTCTCTCCCGTCAGCTAATGTGTTGTCGTCATGTTTTTCTTCCTCTGAACCTAATCTTTTATCACAACGAGGATTGGTATTGAGCTCATACCAGCCCTTTGTAAAGTCTCTCTTCCCACTCCTCCGGCAGTCTCAGCAAGGTCCAGTGGGTCTCCCATCTTGTTTCGCTCAGGTCTGCCTGAGCTCCAGGGTTGGTGAGGGGTGAGGGTGGTTCCTTCTCCTGCGGGCAAAGGCAGATCTCAAGGTACAGGTGTCCAGGTGGAAGGGGAGAGAGAGAGAGGCTTGGATGAGAAGACTGAAAGGCCAGTCTGTCTAATATGGAACGTGATTGTACAGGCTTTGTAAGACAAGGAGGTTCCCTGGGTGCCTGGGCTGGGTGAGGGCTGCTGCTGAGTTTCCTAATTACAAAGCCCAAATTTTCTGATACACCTAAAATCATGACTCCTTCCAAGACAGGGCAAGGGTCTACTTGAAGGGGATGATCCATAGTTCGTGCACTACTATGTAATATTTTTTGATATGGTAAAGCCTTGACTATCTAGAACCTGGTAAACTCTTCTCCCTTATTCCCCCACCTGTCCTAAACGTGCTGTTGAAAATCTGCCTCACGGGCAATGAGCTCTGCAACCAACTTCTGTCAGTTGCATGCAGAGACCCTCTTACTCAGCAAGCACCTAGTTATTTCAGCCCCAGGGTTTACCAAAAAAGAAGCTCTTCAAAGCGCAGGCTGTGCGCAGCCGAGGCAGCACTCTCTACCTGAGTCAGCAAGCAGCCTGAGACAACACGTGCCAACTGCTGTGCACTCACTCAGGCGTTTTCAGAGGACATGATTCCTGCAAGCAGCCTCTCTGTCCTGCCCTATGAACAGCTTCACTGCTGAGCAAAGCACCCAAGGCAGGAAAGCAGTGAGGTGCTGGGGGAGAAGTGCAGGCTCTGGAGTGGAAGGGATATGAATATCTGAACCTAGAAGACTGGCACTGCATCCTAGCAGAATGGATGCCTCCTGTGAAATGACATCCTGACATCTTCCTAAGTTCCACTGCTGAGCTGTGTTGTGGGGGTGTCTTCTCTCTTTCAGTGTGTCACCAGTACTGATGAAGACCTCATTGCTGCTTCTGCCTCACTTCTGCCTCTTCTGCCTCATGCCTCCTTCGTGGGCATCAGACTCGGCGCAAGGTAAGAAGCGATTCCTTCCACCTGTGCCAGCTGGGTGAACAGGGAGGGGAGTCAGCCAGGGCAGTGTGTGTGCCACAGTATGCTGCTGTGCAACATTTGTTTTGTAACATACAGCCAGAGGGGGTTGCAGTTATTACAGCTTTCTTAGGAGCACATTAGCCTCCAGGGATATAGGGGAAATGAGTGGCTCTGCCTTTTTTACTTGGAGTTGTCCAGCAGAGGAGTCAGTCTGTAGTTTGGGATGGGGCAGAAATGTCCAAGATGGTGATTAATGCCGAGCATCATTGCTAATTAAGCCACATTGCTGTCCATCTCTTCTCTGCTGGCAGGTGCCTCCAGCCTCACTTGTTGGTATGACTCAAAGGCGGCTCTCTTCTGCGACTGGGACCCGGACAGGGACCTGGCTGAAGCACCGTGCCAGCTGGAGATTTTATCAAAGCAAGGCTTTTGTGACAGGTGGGTGACTGGAGAGGCTGAGGAAAAACAATGCCAATTAACAAAAATGTAGGCTTCCCCTTCCCAGGCTAGGTGTAGTGGTGTCACAGAGCTGAGGTGTTTTGTCTTGAACTCCGTCTCTAACCCCTTGTGGGCTGAGGTGCTGGCAGCCACTGCTCAGTGCTTGCCATCTGACAGTCCCAAACTGTCTAGCACAACCCATCTTCCAGCTCCATGGCTCTATCTGAAATTCACTTTTCAAAAAATCCCTCTTCCTTGGCAGCCAGCCTCAGGACAGAAAGGCATTTTCAATGGAAAATGACGATGTATAGAGATGGGCTGGAGGAGGGTGGAATTGAAATTATACAGAGGCCATTTGGCAATTGCCAGGATGAGCTGAGATGTTGTGCCCCAAGTAACAGTGAATGAAGAAAAATATTGTCCCCCTTCTCTCCCCAGGCTCTTTCACCTCTTCCAGTTCATGGTGTTTTCCTCTCCCATATGCCTCCCAGCAGAGGGGAGGTGTTTGGCCAGTACTGCAGTGGGGGCTGGCTGAGTCTCTGTCATCTCCAAGTAGGACATCTGCGGCCAAGAGGGTTACCAGCCTGCCCCAGGACTGCCCTGGGTGCCTGTCTGAAGGAGAGGCTCAGTGTGATTCTGGCATTGGGTCACTGTCATAGAGACACCTCCCATGGGGTCAGATTGGCAAATATATCCTGGGGCTGGTACATGGACCTAGAAAGCAAAAATATTTGTGTTGCTCAATGAGTGTGAATCAGAGATTGTGGCTGGAACTGGGGCTGGATTTGTTTGACCTGAGCTGTAGGAAAAAACTCCTCCCCACTGTCAGCAAGTCCCAGACCTGATGTGACCTTACAGCTGGAACAGGCACCGCAGTCAGACACCCCCCAGCTGCATCCCCACAGATGTTCTCCTCCCTGCCACCCCCCATGCCATAGCTCGGCTGGAGCTCTCCAGCCACACTTCTCAGAGCAGAAGAGAGGTCACGGTGTACTGCTGCCCCTTGTGATGTCCTGTCCTGGCTGACTGAGATGTGACCTGGCTCAGAAGGTATATGTCACTCAGTATCTGAGATCCTACAGGACTGTCAGGGGCTGGAAGGAGACCTATAAATCCTAGAAGGGCTGAAACAGGCACCTGTCTTCCAGGGCTGCATTGCTGCAGGTGAGTTTGGGCCCTGCATGCCTTCTGAAATCAACGGGAAGCAGAGAAGATAGGAAGAGGGTTTTGTGAAGTGTTTGAAACTGGAAATCTGCTATTATCTTTGCCTTGGAATAACTGGGGTGCATTGACTTCCATGTGCCAGCTCACAAAATTTGTTTGAGTGATACAATGGGGAGAGAAAGTAGGATTAAATCTTTGCTGCAACCTGTTCAGCAAATACAGTAGGATGTAAAATGCTTTGAAAGTCCTTTAGTGTTACATGATATTTGACTAACTACAAAACAACCTTCCCAGCTCACTGGAGTTATTTCCCCCACCTGAAAAACGCAAGGAGCACTGCAAATTACTCGAGGCAGAGCATATGACAGGACTGAGGAGATGCACCAAAACCTTCAACCAAAACCTTAATGTGAGTAATTCATCTGGGATGTCCTGGCTAATGACAAGGTGGAAAGGATTTATATATGCATTTTGGGTATGTAAGCAGTGTGGCATCCGGGAGTAGTACAAAAAGCCCAAACCTAATCCCTGACTCCGGTTCTGGGATTGGGCTTGGTGTTGTGTGTTGTTGATATACACAGCTCCTGTGGGTTCCCCTGTGGGAGGGATGGGCTTCATTGTGAGCTGGGCCATGCTGCCCTGACACGTGCAGAAGAGCTGCAGGACCGACAGATCATATGCAGTGTCCCATGTCTCAGTTACCTGGGTTTGGCCCTAACCCGTTCCTCTGAGGAGGGATGGCCATCACCACCAGCTCTGAGGTCACCTCTTGATCTCATTTTCCTGGAAAGGATCAATACCATTTTCCAGATCATTAGCTACTGTGAAGTGTGGTTAGATGTGTCTAAAGCAAGTTGCAACAGCAACACATCATTGGAGCTGATGGTGATGCAAATCTTCTAACTATTAGTCTTTATTTAAATCAGTCTTATTTTAGATTAATTATGTACTTCCTTCAGTCATATCCAGAGTCACTGCAGTCCCCATGTTTTCAGAAAACACACAGATTTGAGCTAATATTTTTATTGATAAAGTCACAACCAATTCTAACTACAGACAAGCTTTCATACATTTGCATATCATGTGAAAAGACAAATTTCAGGGTTGGTACATAGCTCCAAAGTCTTTTCTTTCTAATCAAGCTAATTTGTTGCTTATTCAGTACTGTGTGATGTATGTGGCCCTTCAGCATCATTGCATTTCAACTGTCATGTTTAATACTAATGCAGTTTTGGTCTTACCAGGGAACTTAAAATGTTTTAGTAAAGTTATAATTTCTCAATAAATGTCCCTCATAGAGAGTAACTTTTTTCCTGCTTAGTCAGCAGACACAGAAATCCCAGAAAAAGAGTGTATCACAATATTTTGTGCCCTTTTTCCAACAAACAAAAACAAATAATCCAACCACATGAAATATAAATTTTTGGTTCCTCACTCACCACTGAGATTTATGCCCTTCCACCAAAAATACCTTCCATATTTATTGTCAAGTATTCCTAAACGTCTTAGGCATAGGCAATGCTCAGAAATCTGAATGCTTATTCATGAGGTTTCAGTGTCACCAGTCGTTAATTTTCCTTGCAGATTCAGTGCTTCACCGTTTCAGACCGTTTTAACTTGTCTGTCCATTGCCACATGGGAGAGAATAAAAACAAAACACCTGTGCAAATAGAAGACTTCAATCCATTTGCAAATAGTGAGTATTCATCTGTCTTCCAGTCTCTGAAGCTTCCTATGAGAGGATAGCTGATTTCATTTCCTGATCCACCCCTATGCAACACCCACAGCTGATTTTAGGCCTTGGTCTTTTGTTTGTCCCCTGCTACAACAAGCACAATGTTGACTCCTGCCACTTGCACCTCTGCCATGCAGTGTCATGCCAGCCATATCCTGTCCTGTCCCTTATCTGGATTCAAACAGGTAATGATAGCTCAGCTGCCCTCCTGCTAGAAGGATGGGAAGACTTGCTGCTCTTCCTCTGCTCCCTGCCACTGGTTATGTGCTTCCACCCTTCTTTAAGACAGCCTTGGCATGCATCAGTCTTTGCTGAAAGGATTCAGCTCACTAATCCAGAAGAAAAACATCTCCTTAGGACATTGTTTTGCTGGATGTGAGAGTTTACCTGTCTCAAGGAGATGTGCTGCTGCTGAGGGGCTTGATGTGCAGTCCTGTTATAGACAGAGTATGGGGATATCAGCCCAGCTTCTTCTCTCTTTCCAGTAAAGCTGAGGCCTCCAGGGAACCTTCAGCTGTCTTACATAACTGAAAACACCTCCAACCTAACATGGAGCCTGAATATTTCCTCCCACTATTTGGATGGGGATCGGGAGTACCAAGTGCGGTACCGACATGTGAGTCAGTCCTGGGAGGTGAGTACAGAGGGGGAAACTGGGACATGTTACCACATGAATCCTGGATGAATCCTGGTCTTCTTTATGTCACCCAAGACTTGCTCCTGGGCCTCCTCTTAGGAAGCAACCAGTTTTGGTGAAGCAGCCCCCGCTCCTTTATCTGTGTCACCTGCTGCCACTGTTTAGTGATGACAAGGAGGCAGATGGGGATCCTGTTTTACTTAGTGCTGTCACAAAAAAATTCAGACAGTTCTAGAACAGACCTGAAAGGGATGAAAAAAGCAAAATGAAGAAGAATTTTCCTTCAGGGTGAACAAGCAGTACACGAGGTGTAAGGATTTGAGACAGGTCTTTTCTGAGGGCCTTGGAGAAGATGGGTACGTGAGGCTGTAAACCAGGGTGTTGATGATGTTCTAAATTTGTCCTACTCCCAGGAGGCCGCAAACTTGCCCATTGAACAGGACCAGATGTGGGTAAATTTTGAGAGACTCTCACCCAACTCGAAATATGAGGCAGCTGTCCGTGCAAGGCCAAGTGCCAGGAGCACCTACAAAGGCGTGTGGAGCGACTGGAGCAAGCCGGTCCTGTGGAGGACACATGGTGACCATAAGGATCAGTCAGGTAGTCTGAACTGGAGGGGAAAACGGGGCTCAGGGCAAACAAGGTAGAATGGCCAAAACAGGGTGAGAAGCTGAAGGAAGATGTGTAGGGAGGGCTGTGTTGATCAAAGAGCAATAGAAAGGTGGAAAACTGTCCCTCCTGATCAGTAAGGACAGAAGTCTGACCAGCACAAGCAGTGGCCAGGACTGGCATTTTCCCAGATGCTAATGTTACCTAGGAACATTCTCCCAGCTTCCTAAAATGGTCCAGTTCAGTGGAGGTACTGATCAGTGAAATGCAGTGAAAGAGCTCTCAGCTGCTGAGCTGAAGAACACCTGAGCCTGGGAAGCAAAGTCTCGTGGGAACTGGGAGAGACTCACTGACTTACATGCATGATAAGACCCTTTCAAAGAAAGGTCTGCTGAGATTTGCATCAATCACTGCATGAACTTCAGCCTTGAAAGATAGTGCCCTTCAGCGAATCACTGGCTGTGGCCTCTGTCATGTTTTTTTCCCAAAAAATAAGCAGGTAGAGGTTATTCCTTCTCATGTTGCCCCCCATCCAGCCCCTGCTCAACCCCTCCATGTTGTTCCTGGTGTTGGTATAAACAGAGGAGCTATGTTTAGAAAGGGCACTGTGTTGCTGTGGCGATCAAATTTTGACAGTGTGTGATGTCAGTGAATAGGATACAGCCGCAACTAGTTGTCATAGCAACCAAGACCCAAAGATAACCAGGGTACCAGAGGCAGAGGAGACAAAGCGATCTGAGTAGCATCTCAAGGACAGGGAAAGAAAGAATGTGCTAAAAATGTCTCCTCCATCTTTTATTTTTCTCTGTTCTCTCATAACTTCTCCAGAAATTCTCTGCATGACCAGACCAAGGGACACGAGGCATGGGAGGAGATGAGGGGCAGGCAGAGGAAACAGGCACCAGAATAGCAAGACCAAGCAAAGGTGCACTGGGGAGATATGTGTGAAAGAGACAGATTAAGGGAAGTTTGAGATAGTGCCAAACAAGCCTGAGGAGTGCTGGCAGCCCTGGCAATGTGGGAACCCAGTCTCTTTGTCCTAGCCCTACAATCCAAGTACTAAAATATGGTGTGAAGCTGTAAGCTTCCTAGTCTCCTAATGCTTCCCTACACCTCTCCAAAGAAAGAAGCCAGTCCCTTGATCCCTAACCTTCTCTGTCCTTATCCTCTTGCCTTCTCAGAGACCTGTGAACCCCACAACTCCCTCTCCCCCACTGACCATTAATGCTGCTTCAAGCCTCCAACCCCACTTTAGCTGGTTTTAGGAGTCCCTGCTTTCCTTGGCAATGAAACAGACAGGTTGGTGGTCACTTCAACTAGCAGACTGGTTGCCACCTCGTCTGTGGCAAGCCCTAGCTGTGGTGCTGTTATGAATAGGGAGCTCAAGCTAGTCTGCACAAATTATCTCTTAAGCAATGCTTAGACTCTGAAACCCGTGTCAGCTCAAAGGCATCCAACTTAACACAGCAGAATTCACGTATCCTCTGACCTGTATATTATAATTCTATATAATATTATAATATTATATACAATTATAGCAAAGGCCTGCTTTGATCACCTTGAATAGCCATGAAAGGGCTGCAGCTTCTGCCTACAGCATCCTGGTTACATCCTGGTTACATTAAGACCTTCATTTCCTCATTCTTTCTCATCTTGCAGGAACATCCCAGCCAGTCCTGCCAATTCTTATAGTGAGCACTTTCGTCTTTGTGATCATTGGGACTGCCTTCCTTATTAACTTACGGACCCTGAAATGGTAATTCAGAATTACATTTACATCTCTGTTCCTCTCCTGTATCTTGTGTGTACTTTCAAAACTCAGATTATTTGTCACCTGGTGTTAGTCAGGATAGAGATGGCTTTAAGCAAACCAGTTTATGGTTTATAGCCCAACCTTCTGAGACTCATAATTGCCTGTGGAGAAATAACACCACCACCAGCACTGTCATATTGTGCCATGCTCCTGTGACCTGGTGCCATGCCCTGGCTAAATTTAAAACAGCTGCCTCAGCACATCTGTTGCCCAGGGGTTAGAGTGGTGTGTCCTGGCAGGGATGCATCAAAATTACCTCTTCAAAAGCAGGTCACTGGGTTGAGCATTCTCCCTGTAGCCAGGACCAAGCAGGCCTGGTTAACACTACCTTCTCATTTAAACATTCCAGCAAGAGCTCAGGCAGGATGAGGTGATACTGGTCTGCAGGCAGAACTCCTGAGTGAGGAGTACAATTCTTGTTCTCCCTGGTTTGCGCAGTCCTCACGCACTGGTAAAACCTATATGATGCTTCAAGACCTCTTTGCCAGTGTTTCTGCCTAGACACTGCTTTTATTAAGGACTGCAAGAGCCTCACAAGGTTACTCCTCGCAATAATAGGAACAGCGACCTGTCAGCTTTGCAAAGTTAGAAAGAGTCACAGGTTTTCTCATCTCAGGTCAGGGGTAAAGAAGCAGGGTGCAATTCATGACAGGGAGCAGGGACAAACATTCTCAGGGATGAAGCTGCAGAGGCTGGATATTTTCTCAGTAAGGAAAGACAGAGAATCATGCTGAAGGAAGATGGATACTGAGAAAGTCACTGGTGACTGTTTTACCCTGAGTCATAACACAAAGTTGAGGAAGTGCTGGCTGTACAGCACAGAGTTAAAAAGGCCTCTTTTCTCCACGAAGTATAATTAACCTAGGGGAATTGAGTGCAGAATAATGCTGAGGTAAGATGCAAGGAAGGATTAGACATGCATGAATAAAAATAGCATCTGCAATGATGTGAGGTAGTTCATATGCAAGAACTAGCAAGTTCTGATGCTTCAGAGAGTACACTGCCTCCAGAGGTCAGGAGGGATTTTCCTTAGAACATCCTACAGCAAAGCTTCAGCAAAGGGCTGACAAGATGATCCCACCACTGAGCAGATAAGATCACTTCATGCTGCCTCAGGATGACAACGCACTGGTTTCAGTGAAGGAGAGGCCTCTGGACCGATGCAAGGCGTACCCACTCAGATGGCTTGCACGGTCAGTGTGCCGTAGCTATACCATGAGGCATCCTGCTAGGAGGGCAGAGAGCTGTGGCAGAGCTTTCCCAGTGATGGCGCTGCTCAGGCCACATGGTCCTGAGTCATTGTGGAGGCAGCAAAACAAAGAAGGGGCAGCTCACAGCAGGGGGAGCTTGGGAACAAGGGTGGCCTGCTCAGCTTGTCATCAGGACAGGGGCTGAAGGGAGCAGGTGGAGAGGTTAAGGTGACCAGGCAAGGCAGGGAAGAAACCACTAAAACCAGGAAAATCACTTCCTGAGGGAAAAGGCTGAGGGACACGTATTTTCCAATGCCAGGTTTATCTGTCTCATCTCTACACATCTCATGACTCAGCTTGTGCCTCTCAGACCACTCAAGCAAGGACAGAACTCAGGCTTCACCTTATTTTACCTCTCCCCCATGCCAGGGCAGTACCTGTGGATTGTAGTGCACTCTTCCACCCCCACACAGTGACAGTGATCAGGATGAGGCCCTGCTTCATTTGTCCTTCTCATTCTCTTTCCTCAAGGTTTAAGAAGATCCTGAAGGTTCACATCCCAGACCCTGAGAAGTTTTTTCCCCCACTTGTTTCGGTTCACGGAGGGGACATCCAGGTATTGGACTGGGGATGGAACCATAGGAGGGAGAAATGAGGGAAAGGAGCAACCAGCTGCACATGCCCAGGACAGATAGACCTACACATGCACACATGATATATGTGCCTGTAGCACCAGCTGCTGGGTTCTCTGCTTAAGTTCTATTTTCTGACCTTCTAAAACCTGACACTCAGCTGAGGCACCTCTAATTACAGAACGGAGAAATTGCAAACCATGCAAAACACAGCACCCTGCTCCCATAATCGGCAGCCTGAGAGACAACAAGAGACCTGCAGGAGGGAGCTTGGCCTCTCAAGATCCCCTTCCCCCCCAGTTCAGTGCCTCCCTGCCCGCCCTAGGCTGCCCAGCTCTTCCCTAGATTTCCTGCTGTGATCCCCTCCTCATAGCTGTGAGCCTCTCCTCTGCTCCTGATGTGAATTGCCATCACACTGGATAGAACTTAGCAATTCCTTGCATTTTTGTCTTTCTCTTTTTTCCACTCCACTATTCCCCTTCCCCTAGGCTCTCTGTGAGTATGGGCAGCTGCAAGGAGACAATTACCATTCTGTGCAGTATTAAAGGGAGTGTCAGATGCAAGACATGGGAGGTGATCCCAAGGGGCATCTTGCTTTAAGAAGGACAGAAACAAGCTGCAGAGGGTCCAGAGACAACAAAGCTTTGGAAAAGCCGAGGTGCAAAAAGGCTTAGAAAGCTTAAACTACAGGGAAAGAGTAAAGAGTAGGGGGACAGGGATGTGCAGCAGGCACTGAAGACACTTTATCAGTGCAGAAAGAAGTTGAAAAATTTGCTTTACAAGCCATAAAGGCAATGGGTTTGGGTGTCATCAAAACCAGTTTATTTTTAAGGATAATGATGCACTGCAGGATGTTGCTCATGATGAATGTGAAAATTAGGCAAAATGGGCCTGGAAGAGCACTTAGGACAAGAAATCTGCATATGGCCATGTGAAGGTACCAGAGGCTTGTTCAGCACCGAGGAATAGATCGCATGAGATGCACCTCAATACTGTTTTTCATGCTTCACTTCATCTTACGGTCTTGTAAGGTTTTTTCTTACCTTTTTTTTAAACATCTGTTTCACTTTAATACTCCATCTTTGATTCCCTGCCCCAGAAATCTCAAAACACAGGCTGACAAGGTCCATTCTTGATTGTAAAGTGACAGAACGACATACTCTCTCTGCAAATCCTGCAAATGAGACATCACGAATGTGAATTTCCCTCCCCACCACCTCTAGTAACTCTTGCTTGGACAAAGAACAGGTTGTTGTGGCCATTCAGTAGAAGAAACCTTTGGTTCCCCTCTGAGTGCTATACTTCAGGTATCACAGTCTCTCTCTCTCTTTTGTTTCTTCCCCATCAGAAATGGCTCTCCTCTCCATTCTCCACATCTTCCTACTGTGTGAACAGCACAATCCCAGAGATCTCCATGCTCGAGGTGATGCAGAAGAATGACCAGGAATCCCAGTTTCTACTTTCCAAGGGAACACTGACTCCTGATACTGCCATAGAAACCAGTGTACAGTCTGGATCCAGCTGCTACACCAACCAAGGCTACTTCTTCTTCCACCTTTCCAACTCCTTTGAGATTGAGCCCTGTCAGGTCTACTTCACCTACGAGCCTTTCACCCAGGAGGGTAGTGGCAGCAAGGATGGCGAGTGTTACCAGGCTCTCCCCTCCCCAGACCTCTGCACACTGGCACAGAACATGAACGTGTTGCCCAGCAACTTCTTTCACTGTATCAAGGCAACCCAGGGCTTCCAAAACAGCTCCTTCATGGAACAGACAGAAGGTGAAGCCCAGCAGCCCATGGCTATTCCTGGGGCTCTCCAGTCAAGTGAAGGCACCTCACCAATCCCGGTTCTGGAGCAGGATGAGAAGGTGATGGACAAAGAAGTTTCACAACCTGTTGGGCCCACGTGCCAGCCAGACACTGACTTTCCTGACCCACCGGACCTGCAGGACAGAGATGCTGTCACTGTGACGGAGGGGAGTGGGAAGGGGGGCCCTCCACCTGACCCCTGTACACCAGCAGCAAATGCTCCCTCTGCCTTCTCCCAGCCTCCACCTCTATGGCAAAGACAGGATGAGGATCTGTGCAAAACAACCTTCTCCAGCCAGGTCCCAAACACTGGTGCCTACCTTTCTCTGAGGGACCTCCAAAGCCAGTACAGCCATTGCTCTGACTAGGATCTGCCTAGAGGACACCTACAGGTGGGAAAGGCCAGCTCTTCAGGGAAGGCTAGATGGACAGCTTCTCTCCTCAGGACATGAATGTAACTTCAGCATCAATCCCATCGGGACTGCTTGCTAATGAGGCTGAGAACACAGGCCAACAAGGACTCACCCTTATAACTGAGCCTGTGTTTCTGTTATTACTGGCTCCGATGGTATAGAAACTCCTCACACTGCTCGAGTGACATCCCAAGCCTCACCAAGTCATTTTTCCCTTCCCAGCTCCCAGTAGGAGACTCTGCCAGCACTTCCACACTCTGCATTTTGGTGTAAAATAGCACTCAGCTTTGAGGATGAGCAGGCATGTAGTCTGTTTGCCTCATCCTGGCCTAAAAACCTCTAATGGGAAGGAGAAGTGCCTGAAGATGTGGATATGAGATTGTGTACAGGGGACAATAGCACAGCCAGTCAGTGCTGGTGTTGATAATGAAATGGATAAAGACATCTCCTCCTGACTGACCAAGAGTGTGATTTTTTCTATGATGTCCCCACTTTAGGGATGTTTTAATCAGAGATTACATTCTAAGCTACTTGGTTCAGCTTTAGACTTGAGAGTCTAGACTTTTGAGTCTCTAAGGTCGGCTCAGAGCACAAATGTGTCAGCTGTCTAAGCAGTGAAGTGTAAAAAAGAAATCCCCATTATTGGGTTAAAAATACTGGGGAAATCCCCTCCCTCTCTTTCTTTCCTCCAGTTCTGATGGTGGCAGTAGAAAGGACTCAGAGAGTTTCCCATTCTTGCTACAATATTTTTCATGAAATCAAAAGCCTTTCTGCCCTGCTGGCAAACTAGAGTTATTTGACTATGATAAGCTGATTGCAGAATAGTTCATCCCACATCCTGTATTAGTGGAAAACATCACTACGGTGCTGCCCATTCCTTCCATTGCTCAAGGGAAAACATTGCCTAATTAGCAGCAAAGATGTGGTGAATGAGCCCAGAAAACTAACCCACAAATCAGCACCTTTACTGAAAAGAAAACCTCAATCCACTTGCAAAGAATGGGGATAGCACAGACTTCGTTTTTCTTCTTCCTCTGCATGCCCTGATCTGGGCTGAGAAAAAGCCACAGAAGAAAAGTAGTAAGGCAAAGGAAGATAAGTTGTTCTGGTTACATTGATCCCTGCATTCACCATTTGTACCATCTGCCCATTTTCTTGCTGTATTTCTGGACTTTTCAGCAGAGGGAAAATACGAGCCATGTGCTATGAGTTCTTCTTACCTCCTAAAAACTTTTCTAAGGGAATTTATACCAAAAAGCACAAGGATATTGAACCTGTTAGTGCTTCTGTCACAGCTGTGAGTGTCAACTAAAACTAATTCTTTCCTATCTCTGTCCAAGCATGGAGATTCCTGCTCCTACACTGTTTCCTGACCTTGCAGTATGCACCCTGAATGCCATTATGAGTCCCAGGTGCAGGGTCACCCACTGGCTTGGATTTCTCCTCAGAAGAGCTGCTCAGAGGACTTGAGCCTGCTTGTAGCTGGGAGGGCTCCTGGAACTTCTCCTCTCCTCTCATCAGTTTCTTCACCACCTGTCGCAAGACATGGACTGCTCCATGTCCTGCATTGTGTCCAGGAGAAAACAGGAGAAGAAGACCCCACAGCTTCCCAGATAAGGAAGCACAAGGCTTTCCCAGCTGTTTCCTGTACTTTGAGAATCTTCCCAGATAGACTTTGAAAAGAGACACCAACTCCCTTGCCTCTGATGGGCAGTTTGCTATCCTACATGAGCCACAGATCCAAGCTGCACTGTCCCCATGTAGACCTTCTTAAGCTTTTTTATTTTCCTTTGTAGAATCATTAAGGTTGGAAAAGACCTTCAAGAATATCTAGTCCAAATTTTGACTGAATACTACCATGACCACTAAACTATATTGCAAAGTGCCACATCTACTTGTTTTCTGAACACTTCCAAAGATTGTGACTCCACCACTTCCCTGGGGAGCTTATTCCAATGTTTAACCACTCTTTCAGTGAAGAAATTTTTTCCTGATATCCAACTTGAACTTCCCCTGGTGCAATTTGAAGTCATTTCCTCCTGATCTATCACTTGTTATCTGGAAGAAAAGACCAACCTCCACTGTGCCACAACTTCCTCTCAGAGAATCGTAGAGAGCAGTAAGATCTCCCTTGAACCTTCTTTTCTCCAGGCTAAACACCCCCAGCTCTCTCAGCTGCTCTTCACAGGACTTGTGCCCCAGACCCTTCCCCAGCTCCATCGCCCTTCTCTGGACACGCTCCAGCCCCTCAATGTCCTTCTTGTAGTGAGGGGCCCAAAGCTGGACACAACACTCGAGGTGTGGTCTCACCAGTGCTGCATACAGGGGGACAATCACTGTCCTGGTCCTGCTGGCCACACTATTTCTGGTACAGGCCAGGATGCCACTGGCATTTTTGGCTACCTGAGCACACCTGGCTCATGTTCAGCCACTGTCAACCAGCAAGCCCAGGTCCTTTCCCACTGGGCAGCTTTCCAGCCACTCTGCCCCAGCCTGCAGCGCTGCCTGGGGTTGTTGTGACCCAAGGGCAGCACCCGGCACTTCACCTTGCTGAACCTCATACAACTGGCCTTGGCTCATCAATCCAACCTGTTCAGACCCCTTTGCAGAGCCTTTCTACCTTGCAGCAGATCAACACTCCTGCCTAGCTTGGTGTCATCTGCAAAGGGGAGACCTTGATGCCCTCCTCCGGATTACTGATAGACTTCAAACAGGACTGGCCCCTGTACTGAGCCCTGGGGAACACCACTGGTGACTGGCTGCCAACTGGATTCAGCTCCAATCACCACAACTCTTTGGGCTTGGCCATCCAGCCAGTGCTTTACCCAACAAAGAGTACACACATCCACACCACGGGCTGCCAGTTTCTCTAGGAGAATGCTGTGGTAGACAGTGTAAAAGGTTTTACTAAAGATTAGGCAGACAACATCCACAGCCTTTCCCTCATCCACTAAGTGGGTCACCCTACCCTGTCATAGGAGATCAGGCTGGTCAAGCAGACATTCCTTTCTTAAACCCATGCTGGCTGGCCTAGATCCCTTTGTTGTTCCGTGCCTGCCACGTGATGGTACTCAAGGTGACCTGTGCCATGACCTTTCCTGGCACCATGGTCAGGCTGACAGGGCTGTAGTTCCCCAGATCCTTCTTCCAGCCCTTTTTGTAGATGGGTGTCACACTGGCTAACCTCCAGTCACCTGGCACCTCTCTGGCTAGCCAGGACTACTGATAAATGACAGAAAGTGGCTTGGTGAGCTCTTCTGCCAGTTTTCTCAGTATCCTTGGATGGATCCCATCCAGCCCCAAAGACTTGGGAGTGTCGAAGTGGCACAGCTGATCACTAACTACTTCCTCCTGGATTATAGGGGGTTTATTCTGCTCCCTGACTTTCTCTTCTAGCTCAGGGATGTGGGTATCCTGGAGACATCTGATCTTCCTGCTACAGACTGAGGCAAAGAAGGCATTAAATAGCTCAGCCTCACCCTTGATGTCAATATTCCCCTGCCACATCAATTAAGGGATGGAGATTCTCCTTGACCCTCTTTTTGTTATTAATGTATTTGTTATTTTTGATGATGGTGGCTAGATTGAGTTCTAGCTGGACTTTCTCCTCTTTAATTTTCTCTCTGCATCACCAAACTATATGTCTGTACTCTTCTTGAGTACATCTTGCTGCTGAGTACAAAAAACCAGGTTTGCTTCTTTGTAAATAAACAAAATGTTAAGTTACAGTGTTTTTCCGTCATTTGGAGTGAGGGGAAATGATTAACAGCTTCTCTAAACAGGGAACTAGGTAAAGTTTTGCTCTAACTAATATACTTTTAGCTCACCTTCCTATTCCCTGCCCCAAGGAACTCAGACACCTAAAAAAGAAAGCAGAGTTAGAGGTGATCCTGTTGCAAGCTCCTGAGGACTGTCCTGCTGGCTCAGTATTTTTCCACGCACCCCCCTTTTTGTGAAAATGTTGACAGCTTTAGAGCTGGCAAGCTGTTAGCACAGCTTTCGAAGCCATGCTGGGTGTGAATGTGTGACACACTGCGGCAGGAAGTGCTCAGCGTCAGATCTGGCGATAACCAGACCTTTTCTTCCAGGAAGACGAGATCATGTGGTCTCATATGTGAGTAACACAGGTTGTGAATGCCAGAGTCATAACACTCTCAGTAATTTGGGGACCTTTCGCTGCTGGGTTCCCCACAGCCCTTTGGAAATGTCACACGGGGAGCAGTCCCCTCTCGAGCCCATGAGAACATGGTGTGTGGTTCGCAAGCCCACAGAAACACACTACCACCGTGTCCATCAGTACCAGAGCAAACCAAAGCTGAACAACAGCACTGTGTGGAAAATATTGGTGTGGAAAATATCAGGCTAGTAGCCACAGACACAAGTCCTCTCTTTATCTTAACCCTAGAGACAGCAAAGATAGATGTCACATCTCTCATCTTCTTTCCAAGATACATTGTCCATAAATAGATATCACTCTCAGCCTCCTCCCACATCTCTGCCTTTTTTTACTATGGAGAAACAGAAAGGAAGGGGTACTTGCAGTAAAAAAAAATCCTCTGAAGTCAGATCTTATCAAGGGTTTGGGTCCTTGGTTGATTCAAAAGCCTGTGGTGATAGATGTGGTATGCTTGCTTGGATAGATCAGATTGAGATTCTACATTTTTTGTTCTGCTGAAAACACCAGAGAAGGAAGATTCTTCTTTCCAGGACAATTTAATTCAAAAAAGTAAGGTCTTTGGCACTGAGAAATACCCTCAGATGGGTTCTGACCCACTGTGGCAAGCCCTCACAGCATACACTCAGAAAAGCTATATTGAATACATATGTGCCTAAAGATGCAGCTAGTCGCTCTTTATCTGTGGAAATTCTGGTTCAAAGTAACTTTTTAAAGTGAAATCAGGTCTCAAACCTCTTGAGCAGTTCTGAAAGCATTCCCAGTCAAGCACTACAGCTTTCTATCTACATTTAATGTTTATCTACTAGAATCCACCATGAGGCAGCTACAGCAATGGCTTTTGGTCTTCATGCAGTCCCAGACGAAACCTGGTCCAGTGGCAGAGCTGAAAATATCTATCCCTGCCCAGCCGCCAAAATGAGCCCAAGTGAGCCCTGGCCCAAATGAGTTCAACCCCAGGTCGATGTCACTGGCTGGAGCTCAGCCTTTGGTCAGGAGTCACCCACTTATTGACAGAATAACTCTGTTTACTCTGCTCTAGCTGCAGTGTCTCAGCTTTTTGTGAAAAACAAAGGGGCACATACAGACCTGCAGAACTGTAAGCAGAAGGTCGTGTAGGAAAAGTAGCTGAGGAGGACCTGGGGCTGGAAGAAAAGCAGATGCTGCAGGGAGGTGTGAGTGGTGGTGCAACTGAGTGTGGGGAGCCCAGTGTCAGGAGACTGGGCAGTGAGAAGGGCAAGCAGGTAAGAGGGAGTCTCTGAGGCTGGCACTGAGAGGCACTGTGCTTCGCTTTCATCTGCATGAACACTGCGGTAACCAGACCCACTGTCTGCTGCTGTCTTCCCTCCTTCCTGCCATCCACCCCTGCCAGCCAGCATCTGCTCCATCTCTGGGGAGCACACACTGATGGGACCAAAGAGGGTGGCTAAGAAACACAGCAGTTGCTCAGCAACACCCTGTCCCCCAAGGAGGACAACATAAGCATCAACAACAACTCTGTCAAATCAACAACATCTGCACCACTCTCCTGGACTGCTCTTCTCTGCACAGCTGGAGGTGCTCCTACCTTGACTTTTTCTGGACTTCCCCTGCTCAGCCTGCAGATCTTCTCCCACTTTAAGCTCCAAACCCTCAATTTCAGAAAAGGAAAAAGCCCTTGTGCGGGGTGCATTGACCCACTGCGGCAGGATGGTGCAGGACAAAGGCCGAGCTGAAGGGACATGGCACCAGGTTGTTGACCACTGAGGAGACCTTGAGCTGGGTAAATAGATGTCCTACTTTCTACCACACTCCCTGCACATGTGAGCTGGCTTGCGTAGGGGTGTGGGCCAGGTCTCAGAGGCAGCAGCAGGCTTTAGAGGTAGGTCTGCAGCTCTGGGGGAAACCCCAGTGCCTGCCACCAAATCTACTAACAAAGAGGTTCTTCTGCTGCTTCCTGTCCTCTCTCCCCTGCCCCTCCATCTGCGGTTGTGTGCTTATGCCTGCTGTTTCTGAAGGGATGCTGTGGTAGTGGAGAAGTGCCCTTGCTCTCCTGGACTACCCAACTTGGCTCCTTGGGGAGGAGGTCCTTCCCAGAGGTTGCACAGAAAGGTGCCCCACAAGGAGCTGGGGAGGGCAGTCTGTGCTGGGCCTGTTTGTACCACTGGCCTCTCTGGAAGGGTGTGTTAGAGCCAGTGAATTTGTGACTGCTTGTCCGAATGGGGATGTTCATCAGGCTGGGCATAATGCTCTGGAGTGAGTTACCTGGTGCTTACATTCTGCAAATGTGTTTCCATGTTGCAGGGCAGCCTGCAGGGCTTGGGGCTCCGTAACTGGGGGGAAGGAGGCCGAAAAGCCCACTCACCCTTATCAGGTGACGCTCAGTGGCATCCATATGGGCTGAAAGGTGCATGAGGCCAGCCACAGCCACCTCTTCCATCCCATGCACTCCTCTCCCCATGTTCACATGCACCACTAGGCACAAAGACGACTCACAGACACACAGACAGGACACAAGCATTCCGCAAGACCTCTATATCCTCCCATGCAGGTGCAGTCACATCCCTTTCCTCTCCAGCTCCAGAAACACAAAGAGCATTCGAGGGCAGGCATGCACTGTGTGATGGCAGAGGAAAGGAGGAGGAAAGTGGGTGACAAAACTAGTATCAGTGTGGCTGTCTCGGGCAATGGTATTTCCTACCCTCAGCATGTGGGGCTGACAGAAGGGAAGCAGTCAAGAAGAAGCAAAAGAAGCAGCCTGGGGGAGATGGGGGGCAAAGGAAGACAGAAGATGTCCCCTGGCACAAGCAGAGGGTGGTGAAGGGCTGAACATTATTCACGTGCTCTTTTCTCATTAGCTCAGCTATTGAGCCAGTGCCTGGGAACACACGGTCTGGTGGGAATGACAATGTTTGCTTACTTTTAGGGATCAAGATAAAAATGGCACAGCAGGCAAAGTGCAACTTCAGGCTCCCAGGCTGTGGCTGGTTTGTGCAACTTTTGCTCACATTTCAGGTCACAGATTTTCTTCTGCATTGATTTCTAGATCAGTAAAATACCAGTTTTAAGACAACTCCCAGCCTGGGAGGACAACACTTTGTATTCAGAGAAATCCATTATTGTACTCATTTGTGGTGTTGACAGAAGCAAAACCCAGGGAATGCCTTTGAAAATTGAGGGATTACCCGGAGATGTAGACAGGACGGTGTCCTGGAAGCCTGTGTCCCACTGATTTAGCATTTTTACCCACATTTGCTTTGAGCAAAGTCTTTCATGGTTTGCACAGTGATCTCTTGGGGCCGTAGATCTTGGGAGAGGAGGACAGATTTGGCATAACACTTCCAGAGAGGGTGTAAAGGGAAACAGAAAAACCAGCCTGACCTTGGCATGCTGTGTCACCAGACGCACCTGATGGAGGCTGAGGAACAGGAGGAAGACTCCAGCTCGCTCTCAAATGACAAATCAGAGACTAACTCACGTCGCTGCCTCCGTTATGTGCCCCTTGGGATAGCCTTTCTTGTGCTGGCTGGAGCTGCTGCAGCAACCTGGTATTTCCTAGGTAAAAATTCACGTGTTTTTTCCCCCCTGCAGGAGGTGGATGGAGGGTAGTCAAAGCAATGCCCAGCCCAAAGCACATTGGTGACTCTGGGTGACCTTTAGACAGTCACACACAGGGGTAACCCCCTCTTTCCTACGTATCACCAAGGTAACCCAGTAGGGTCTTCTCTTGGCAGACTACAGACCATGGCACCTGGAATCATCCGTCCTGCAGTTTTACTGTGGCAGCCTCCAGGTCCTCAATCGCCGGTATTCCCCGGACCTCGGGCAGGTGGAGTCCAGAGCCTTCTGGGTGGAGTCAGCGAAGCTCCAGAACATGGTGAGGGCAGTTTCAAGAACAGAGCCAGCCCTGAGGCTGCTCAGGGAGTAGAATGAGGAAGGGGTCAGGCACCCCCATCCAAGGGCAGACTCGGTGGGCCTGTACAGCAAGAGGGATGAAACACCCGATCAGCCACTGAAACATTGCACTGTAGTTATCAGAGAACATTCTCCTTGCAGCTGAAGGAACTGATTCGTGCCACAGAGCTGGGTCGATACTACAACTCGAGCACGGTGTATGCCTTTGGGTGAGTAGCACCCACTGCATATTTGCTTGTTTGTGTGTGAAAGCTTCCAGTAAATTGTAATCTGGTTTCACTGAAATCTGCCCATGACAATCTGCAGTCCCTGAGAGCCCCAGGGCTAGGCTGGAGAGTCCAGATTAAAAATGGTTCCAGCATAACAGAGCTGGGGATATTTTGATGTTCCTGTCCATCCCAGGTCACGATGTAAAGCCAAAACTGAGAAATTTTTCAGAGAGGCAAAAGTTCAAGAGAGTAAAAAAGAAATAATTTGGAAGAGATTAAAAAAAAAAAGTGTCTTGGCATCGTCAGTAGAAACTAAGCAGCTGGAAATTAATTTGTCTAATTCAAGAAAGCTATTTTATGGCCTGACTCTAGGCACCAGAAGGGAGAGGCCAGAATGCACCATGGAAAAGTTATTCCTGCCAAGAAACATGGACCTCCTGGGAACAGGATAACTGTGGAATGGGACAGATGTGGGACTACAGCTTTGCAGGTCGTCACAGTAGATCAGGATAGCAGAAATAATTTCCAGACTGATGGTCATTTGCTTCTGATTTTTTTCCTATGGAAAACCACATCCCTAAATTTGTCCTTCACCTAAGGAACTTTCCAACTTTGATGTAATTCCATTTTCAACTGGGGAAAGAAGGGTTTTACTTGCACATCTTCCTCTAGCCTTTTACTGAACAAAGCTGTGTTTCAACATCTCCTTGCCCTCCCCTCAGCCAATTTTCTCTGCCAGCTGGTTGAACAGAACTTTCCCAGTCACAGACTCCTGCAGCTTTAGTCTGCCCAGCATTAATGGGTTGTGGTAAGTTACCTGGTCATAAATCATCCACTTGTCACCACTGGGAGACGAGTGAAGTCTTGAGCTTTTATTTTCAACCCCTGGTCAGTAGTACCCAAAGGTCATTTCTACCTGAAATGAGACTACTCATTAGACTAGTCTTGATTAATTACCACATTAATTTGAGCTCATATGGCCATCACTAAAGCCAGATGGCATAGAAAGGCTTCTTCCCACAAAGAACTGAGCATTGACTCACACCACGGACATTGCAGCTCTCCTGCCCCACTCAGAGAGGTTCCTCTGGGTCACAGCAGCAGAGCTGGAAAGTCTACACAAATGTGTCTGATTGTGGAAAAACAGTAGGGAGGGTTAATCTCCTGGGTTTTTTCTCCAGTAATTCCGGAGATAAAGAGCAAGAATATTTCACATGCTATTTCTTTGTTAGGGAGGGAGCTCTGACCTTCTTCTTCTGGTTCACCCTCCAAATCCCTGAGAGTCAGCAGAAGGAGGCAACTGCTGAGAGGATAAACACAGTGCTCCACCAAGAGCTCTCCACCAGCTTCAACAGCTCGGGCAGCCTGTCCTACCAGACAGAGTACAGGGTCAACCCAGACTCTCTGGTTCTCCTGGGTAAGTGCCAGCTGCTCAACTGTGGCCTGAGCAGCCAGAAATGCTCCACAATGTATAAGGTCAGGACAAAAGGCCAGGAGTCAGTACTGAAGGAGACAGAGAAAACCTGAAGAGGATGATGGAAATACTAAGGATCAGGAGATACAATTACTCGCATTTTTTCCTGATAGAGAAAAACTGAAGTTTGATTAAAAAAAAAAATCCTTCCTTTGAAGGATTAAATTATTGGAGATACACTTGATCACGATCAGATAGGTTTTTGGGTTTTTTTCACCCATCAGCTTTGGCTTCTGTAGAGCAAGATCTTAGACAGGTCATGACTTTGATCAGCTCAGATTGAAAACAGCAAGCATTTAGGTTTCCTGCTTTCCTTTGGGAGATTATTCTAGACTATTTGATAGAGAGAACAAAAGCAACATATCTGAGTCAACACTAAGTCTTCCTCTGAGACAAAGCATCATTGTCACTTCAGTTCTTGACATATGATTCTAAGGATTATTTATTGTTGCCCACAGTGAAGGTCACAGACTGTTTAAAAAACCATCCATGCAAAACTGCTCTAAAGTGAGTGTTAGGTAAAGGACTAGGGATGTAACTATAGTCAGTGCATACAGGTCCAATGGGATTTATATTTGATCTTTATAATGAGCCTTAACTTGTCAGCCTGGTCTGATCCCTCTTACAGAGTCCCAAATCTCACAGGTTTTAACTTACACTGTGTTTCTTCTCTCCTCTTGGGACTCCTATTTCCAAGTTTCTTCTCCCCATGAGATGTTACATCTCCAAGTTGGTTTCTTCTTTTTCCCCAGGCATGGTATCTTGCATTATTCTAAGATGAAGCTTCTTTTACTATATCCTACCCATACTTACTTTAACTTTTACCCCCACATCCCAATTGTTTTGTGGGTCATTTTTTGGTGTCCATAGAGAAAATTTGATTTCTTCTAAATGATTTTCATTCCCTCATCCAGACCATCATTTTAAGATCTTAGTCAGAAGCAGAATTAGCATTTCATCAAGACATCTCTTCCCACAGTTACCATTAGTTCTTTACTTCTACTTATGATTTGTTTCCAGCATACCAGACCCTATGCTCAGCCAATTAAAATGAACTTTCTTAACAAAGATATCACAAGGAAATATGCTGAATCCTTCCAAGTCAGCCCATCTAGCATTTTCCTTTTATTTGCTCACTTCATAATGCAACTCATAAACAAATAAAAATGATGGTGCCATAATTTTAGCTGTTCCCAGTTCCCTCTTATTTGCTTTGCATCTGTTTCACTGTTTTATTCATTTCAGCAGACCACACGTCTTTCTATTTTGGACTTAACACACCAGCTGTGGTTTATCCAGCTCCTTCTGCTTTTCCTAGTCCTTTCTACCTCCCTCTCTAGTCAGAAGTACAGTCTGATAACTGAAGCAAAAGCCAGAAACTTCTTACACTGCTGAGCCAGGGTGACCTCCAGCCAGCAACTTAGCGTCTGGTTTTATTTGCCCTGTACAGTTAGAGTGAAAAAACAGCTAGCTAATAGCAGGTCATTAGTGCTTCATTGCTTTCTGACAGACTCTTGCCAGCCTGCTCAGCCTAAACATTCACTCTGCCTTGAGACACAGAGCTGCAAACCACTGAGTAGCACAGGAACCTCTCCAACATTTCCAGTGCTCTATTTTTACTGACAGCCACTCACCCCAGTACAGTGGCTTCCCCCTCCCCCAGAAGTCTTTCAGGACTTCCTTTTCCCTACAGGACCTCGAGTTTGTTACCTTCAGGTAAAAGAGTACCTACTACCAGCTCTACACAAACTATGCCCTACAGCATGAGCTTCCCTAGGATCCTGCCTTATGCCTGCAGGATCCTATTTTCCACAACATCTGGTTTTGCTATAGAATATTTTATATAGAATATTTGCCATAGAATTGCTTAGAAGCTACAGAAGACCAAAGCCCTGACCTAGGCAAACCCCCAACAGCAATCCTCACACCCAGCTGACCTCACAGTACCTTTTATTTTGGCAATTATTCCCCGTAGCACCTGATCTCTGGCTGATTCCAGTTCAACTGGAAGGCTGGAGAAAAGCCCCGCTCTCTTTAAGTGCAGTCCACCCTGTGAGTATTTTGCACAGATTTGTAGCCCTTGCTGGTCACTTTCTCTGCAATTCCCTTCTCCAAAGGTGGACTCTATAAGGATGTTGAGTAGCTCATTGCAGAGTGGTCATCAAAAGAGGACTCCTTCTCCACCCTCAGCAACTCCCATATTTTTGAGTGGGCACTCTTTAAACTGGGACAGCAGATGGTGAAGGCTCTGGGAAGTGGGGTTGTGCCCTGTGATGTGGCTGGCAGAGGAGGGGGATGACTGCCTGAAGCAATGCCCAGCCCTCCTGGGAAGAGGAGGAGGTCCCAGAACAGCACACAAAAATGGGCAAGGAAAAAAGGCATAGAAGTCCCTGGTGGGCTGGAAAGCATGAATTAGGGCTGTTGGATTTGGGTCAGGGGCAGAGAAGTTTCCCAGAGAGATGGACGGGGAAGGCATGACTGAAACAGGTCCTTGAGAGCAGACAGAGAGGTACCTGGAGGACGCCCCATGCTGAAGTTGTAAGTGAGCCAGTTACATAAGGAAGGAAGGGAGTCCTCACCTGCCATGCTAGGTTATCAGATTATCTTTTTTAATCCAGTTTATTTTTTTTTTTTTGTTTATCTTCATGTATATATTTTCTTTCTAACAGAATCCAGTGTGAAAGACATAGTAGTGCTGAAATCCACTCTGGGTAGGCTACCTTCTCCTTTCTTTTTGAGTTTGTGACTTTGTGGGAGGGACTTTCACGGGACACAGAAATCTTGTTGGCCTCCTGGAGCTGTAAATCCTGGGAAGGGGAGAGTAGGAGCAAGGGAGCACCTGTGCTGCTGCTTGGCCAGATCCAAGCTACATGACTGCTACGTACTGGATGGCTCTGGGCAGAGGGACCAGCTGCCAGGGGCAATGCAGCCACCTCAGACTTGTCCTGGTCCTAATGAGAACTGCAAAATAGCTTGGTGTGCTGGTACCACAGTACTAATTCCAGGCCCCACGCAATGCTGCTGAGTGGGGTGGGGGTTTCCTGTGTAGCTCTGCGCGGGATGTGCCTCATTTAGGAGTCTGATGTCTTGGCAATGTTTGAAGATGTTTTTAGTAATTTCAGGCAATGTTGTACGTTCTCTGTCTGGCAGCTTGCATTAGATATGCTATTAGAAGCTCACCTTTAGGCTGATATTTACTCAAAAATCCTGGCATGAAAGTCTTCTGAAACCTGGAATTCAGATGAGGGAGATGTAAAGCGAGGAAGAATATGGGGCTGGGAAGAGAAAGAAGTGAAAAAGTAAATAAAACCACTGGAAGATAACTGTGCTGTGCTGATATTTAAGGCCTGAGGTAGTGTTAGCTTAACCAAGGAAAAGGGGACAGTTCTTACAGAGAAACTGGGGCAATGGTACAAAAGGATCAGTGCCACCACAGCATACGTAAAAGTAAACCGAGATCACTGGGATGAGTCAGCCTTACCCTAAAACAGGGCTTACACTGATGTACCAAGTGGCAATCCCATATCTTAATTCCCCTTACAACCACCTCTGTTTCAGGTTGTTACAGGTACAGCTATGTCCAGGAGGACGACATCCTGAGGCTGGAGGGCCCTGACTACCTGGCCTCCAGTTGTCTTTGGCACCTCCATGGCCTCAAGGGCTACATGATCAAGCTACGCCTCGAGTGGACTCTGCCTGACTGCAGGGACCGCCTGGCAATGTACGATGCAGCCGGGCCCCTGGAGAAACACCTCATCACCTCGTAGGTACCTCCCAAGCAGGGAGAGCACGCTGGGGAAGGCAGGCAGGATGGCACAACACACCACAGCAGGGGAAGGTGTCAGACGGCATCAGAGGAGGTTCTCTTTGATGTACAACCTGCCTGGTGCTGATGAGCTGAAGTCACTGATGTGGGATATGTCTCACACAGCCATGCAGCAGGAGCTGTCACTGTTGGCCCTTCCTTTGGTTCATTAGTGCCTCACAACTGCTGTGTGTGGATAACACAGATCTCCATTGTCTCTCTTTCTCATTCTTCTCTTCTATTTGTTAATTGCTTGCTTCACTCCCATCCTTTTATCTCTTTCCCCTGAGGATCTATGGTTGCAGCAGGCAGGAGCCCATCGTGGAAGTCCTTTCATCTGGCCCTGTCATGTCCATTGTGTGGAAAAAAGCCATGTACAGCTACTATGACCCCTTCATCCTCTCAGCACAGGCAGTGCCCCTCGAAGGTGAGGAAGGCTGGAGGAGGGTGGCTATAGGTACAGGGAGAACACAGGTTATCTCCTACAGCATCACAGCTCCTAGAGGTCCTTCATCTCTCTTAAGGGCAGAATTCACTCTGGACTGCAAGGGTGGTGAGTAAAAGGCAGGCTGGGTGTTGCTCCCTCACTTGGACTCATACACCATCATGTGGCTTGAGACTTTACAGCCCAGGGGCTGGCAGGCACAGCCTGAGTGATTGTGATGCTTTAGGAGAAGGCCAAGCTCTCACGCATGGACAGACCAGGTGTGGCCTGGACATCACATCCACACGTGCTTGCAGATGAATGTCAGTTCANACAGGACAAACATAAGACTCTAAGGTAGCAGAATACATTACCATTACTTTCCTCTGGACAAGAGGAGGAGGCTAAAATCTTGCTGGGTAGAAATGGCCCCTTGAAGGGAGATGTTGGAGCACCCCAGTCACCTTTGGCATCAGGCTTTAGAGTCCCTTCTTTCCTCCCCTCCAGTGCGCTTGATACATGGCCTTCCCAGGCTGAGGCTGAGCTGACAGAGAGCAGGGCTCTGAATGTTTGTATTTACAGTTTGTGAAATGAACATAACTCTGCGGGAGAGCCTGGAGCTGCAGGGGAAGATCGGCACCCCACACTACCCCAGCTACTACTCACCCAACACGCAGTGCACATGGCACATGATGGTAAGAGCCAGCTCCCACAAGAGCCTCCACCCCATCCCTGACACCCGGGCAGCACTCCGCACATTGCAGGGGTACAGCCAGGGCTCTCAGATCATCATGAGAAGCAAGCAGAGGGTGGCAGCCTGCCCAGCCTCCACATAAGGTGTGTTTCTGAAGGGGAAGGAGTCTAATATTGCATACCAGCACAGAGATGCCATAGCTGAGGAGAAATCTGAAACCTGATCTCCAGAGGAGTTCTTCAAAACAGAACCAGATTGATAGGAATTAAGAGGAATTGCCAGGCTTTGACACCAGCAGCAGAGCCACCCTGGGCTGTGGCATGGCTCCAGTTTAGAGGGTGCTTCTTTCTGACCTGCAATGTGGCCAGACCTGTCTGGCCTTCACATTTGCTCTGCTCGTTTCTGACTTATGGAGTGTGCTGTAACACTCCTGGGAGCCATCTGCCCTCTGCTCTGCACCCCCTTGTCTGCAGGTCCCATCCCTCGACTATGGGGTCACCCTCTGGTTCGACGCCTACGCACTCAGCAGACAGAAGCACGACCTGCCCTGTACCCAAGGCCAGTGGATAATTCAGAACAGAAGGTGTGTGGTGGGGTCCTGGTTTCTGTCTCTCACTTCTCACCTGGGATAAAACTGGGATTAAACCTCTGCAGGTTCCCTGCTCACTTCAGCCACCATATCTGAGGAAGAAGAGCCACACACTGAGCTACACTCAGCAGCCACTCTTTTTGCTGGTGCCTCCTGCTTTTCTGCTGGTCTTGTTCCCTCTCTCCCCAGTGAACACATTTCTTACTGATTTGCTTCGAGCTACCAACCTGCTTTCTCTGTCTTGCTGTTTGCATCAGGCTTCTTAGTTTTCTGCTGTGTGTGCAACCTTGCTGTCCTCCCACGTCTCCTGTGTTTGCAAATCTGCCTGTCACCACCTCTGCAATATTATCTGTGTGTGCCATTGCCTTGCATCCACCTCCGTACAGATCTTCCCCTTAGCTCCATATCCTCCTGCTTCAACTGCAGCCACTTCCCCTGCAGGACTTCCCACAAATTAGCATGCATATGTAGCTGGGGCTGCTGCTCACCATTGCCCAGGTGCAAAGGATGGAGAGCTGCTCCCATCTCCTGAAAGCAGGCTCTGAGACAGATGGACCTACAGGTTTTGGGTTTCCTCCCACATACTGCAAAATTGCCTGTTTCCCTCCAAAACCTCCCCCGACCCATTTCATTAGTGCCTTCTCCATGGTTCTTGTGGAGGTAACTTGTTTTCCTATGAAGGGTCTGATCCAGAAGTTATGTTACTCTGGCTTAGGATTTCCACTTTTTCTCTCCCTGCCTTCCTCTCTTAAACTGTCAGTGCCACAGTTTCTACAATAGGGCTTGTTCAGGAAGATGGCAAAGAACCATCTTATACTGTTGAGAACTAAACTGCTTTGTGTGGCCTGATCTCAGTTCTTGCCAGAAAGTGGGAAATGTCCAAAGACAGGAGGGTCCCCCTGGACTCTCTATCTCCTGCATACTGAAAGCATTTTGTATTCCTGGTCACCCAGTCTGTGTGACCCCCTTCCTACCCCAGCCCCACTGAGCCCCTCTTGCCCTGCTGTGTCCCCTGCCTCCCTGCCCAAGCCACCTCGCCTGTGTTTCCCCTCAGGTTGTGTGGCCTGCGGACCCTGCAAGCCTATGCTGAGAGGATCCCAGTCACATCTTCTGCTGACCTCACCATCACCTTCACCTCACAGATCTCCTTAACCGGCCCTGGCTTACAGGCAGCTTACAGCCTCTACAAGCAATCTGACCGTAAGCTCAGGTTCTTTCCTGCTCCTTAGTGGGGTGGTGGGGACCAGCAGCCCCTCTGCACTTGGCTTATGCCAGGAGAAACACAAGGCACAGCCCAGGAGCCTTAGGTGCTATCCACTCTTGAGGAAGACGCTCACAAATCAGTGACACACACGCCAGTGATCACCCCAAAAGAGGCAATCATGTGCAAAGCTGCTTCTACACAGGTGGCCCTGCCTCTTGTGGCCAGAGCTCCCATGTGACAAAACCCAAGGTCACGAAGTTGCCTAAAATCTTACCCTCATGTCCACATCACTTACTGGCCTTGGGAATTCAATGAGAAAGCACCTCTGCTTGAAGCAATATTTGTTGCTAAATTTTGATTACAAGATCTCTTAGAGCCGTTTCCTGCTCACCTTGGAATCCGTGCAAACAAGACATAAATAAAACCGCACACAAATACACACATATGCAAATGCCACCCACAGTCTGTCTTTCCAAGGTTTCACCATCTCCCTCCTAAAGGGTGCCAGTAATGCACACCAGTCCCTGAATATGTGCACCTGTCAACATGTCTAACAACAACCCCTTCAAGGTCCCACGTAAGTTTTGGTAACAACTCCGAAGAGCCTGTTTCAGCCTTCCTGTGGCATTCAGGAGACACGAAACAGCACTGATCCCGAGGTATGGCATGCCAGACAGGTGGTTATCCTGGATATTGCCCGTTGGTACAATGGGAAACAGAAAAAGGCCTCTTTCCCCTGGCACATAGCCTGGCTCCATGTGCCCCTGTTAAGAGCAGAGGACGTGGCAGATTTTGGGGTTGCAGTGAGTGCTGCCAGCACACTGCAGCAGCACTCGTGTGGTCAGGAGGGTGTGCAACTCCACGCTTCACTTTCAAGCCATGGTGCTCTGCTGCCAGGAGGTTTCCAGTCACTGGGGACTAATTACTCTCTTTTGGTTTCACAGCCTGTCCTGGGGAGTTCCTGTGTTTGGTGAACGGTTTGTGCGTCCCAGCCTGTGACGGGATCAAAGACTGCCCCAATGGGCTGGATGAGAGAAATTGTGGTGAGTGATTTCTTCTTCCCACTGGTCCCTGGTCTCAGCAAGACACAGCCCCTCACTTCTCCAAAGGTAGGGAGAGATGGGGAGGATTTGGTTGGCCGAGGCACAGCCTTGTACTTCAACTTCAGGAGCTTTAACCTCTGTGCCCTTAAAAGTCTCATCCCACTGCTGTATGGCTTTAGCCTGCTCTGGAAGGAGCGGTAATTCTTCTGGCTCCTGTCACAGCACAGCCTTCCGGGGAGAGTCCCCTAGTAGCCAAGAGCACCAGGAGTTCCAGGCAGCCTGAAAGAAGCCCCCTACCCAAGCTATCCCCCCACCTTGTCCTGCTTTCCTCCCACCCAGGGTCTACAACCAACCTCAGCCCTGGCCTACAGCCCCCTCTGCTGTCATATGACTCAGTATCCCCCTCCCCACTCACACTTCCCCAAGCCCACCCTCTGCCCTTCTCTCTCCTCTTTCCCCCTACTTCATCTGTACAAATCCTCACACATATATTTTGCCCCAGTTTGGGAGCACCGAAGTCCTTGATCAGCCTCAATCAGTTCTTCATGCCAAAAGCATTTAGTGCTGATGCAGACTCCATCCTTAGCATCCCAGAATTCCTGCAGAGCCCCATTCTCACAGAAACAGTGATGCAGGCTTAGACATGACACCTAATTCATCTAGTCTCTCATCTCTGGTGTGATCGGGGGCTCATCAGATTGCTGCCACCACTAATTTTTCATTAGTTGTTTCCGACAGATGTTTTTTCACAGATAAAGAGCCCTGAACCGCTGGAGACAGTGGCCAATTTTGAAAGATTCAGAGGAAGGTGTAGGAGAAGTCTAAAGTCAAAGGAAGGAGAAATCTTTCTCAAGGAGGCTTTAATTCAGTGATAGAAATGTGAGAGCTCTCATAGGGTTGCTGAAGTTGGGTTTTATATTGCTGCAGTTTTGCTGATATTGTGTTCTGTCCCATCATCCAGCTGTCTGACATCTGGGTTTGCATGCTTCCGTCCTGCAGACATGGATACATTTGCATCCTTATAAATATCTTATCTTTTCTTGAACCCCAGTAGCTCCTTGGCCCCAGGAATATCATGTCATTCAGTTCCACAGGTTGACACAGACCAAGACTGACAGAAACTCCACACTTTCTCAGTGTTTTCAAACATCACTTTATATTTGAAAAAGAAAATAGAAACATTATGATTTCCTTCCTTTCTTATACTCTTGCCACTGGTGCATCTCTGATTATTCACTCTATGTCTGTATGGAACAGCCCGTCTTTAAAATCAAATTTCAAGATGCCTCAGACCTTCATGTGCCTTTAGTCATCTCGAAGCTTTGTACTATTAATGAAGATATCATAGTCATTGCAGTAAGAAAACAATACACACGAACAGAACAAGTTCCTGCTACGGAAATCTGTGAACAAAAGTCATACTCTGCGATGGGCAGGCAGCTTAGACCCATCTCCATCCTCCAGTGTTCACCATAACTCATGGAATCCGTTGTTGTTCAGGACTCAGCTGCAAGGGGAAGCGCTGGTCTGTATGAAATGGTAACCCGTGAGCTAAGGGTGACAGCAAGGCAGGAGGAATAGTGACACATTAGACAGGATGCAGTCCTACAAAACCCTAACAAGGCAAGCAGACCAGGACTGGCGGTGGTAACTGAGGAGTCCATGGACCTCAAGGCAAGTACGTAGTGCTGAGGCAGGTCTGAGGCCAAGACAAGAAAAGTTAAGTCAGCAACAACCAAGTGTAAGACAAGGCCCAGGCACACCTGCAATGCAGATCAGGCAAAAGCTACCCAGCTGCAATATGCCAGAACTGGTCTTAAGCACAGCTTATGAGGTGGGGGAAGAGGCTGTAGAGATTACAGGACTTAGGACCCTGAGCTCACTCCTTGTCTTGCGTGCCTGATTCCCATGTGCTTCCCTCCTGCGCAGTGTGCCCTGCAAAGTTCCAGTGCCGTGAGGACAGCACCTGCATCGAGTTCAGCAGGGTCTGCAACCAGCAGCAGGACTGTGTCAATGGGAGTGATGAGGAGCACTGCAGTGGAGGTAGGGAGGGGACAGTGCTGGGATGACAAATGCCCACCCCTGTGTTCGAGCCAAGGCTGTCTGTAGCGTACTTCGCACATGTGACATAAGGGCACCATCTGGGAGTTAACTCGCCCAACCTCCCCACAATGTTTGTGAGCTCTTTGTTTGTTCAGGAAATTCCCTGTCATCATTTATGGAGTTCCCCCAAGCTCTCTGCTGCCCTTTCTCATCATTTAAAGGACTTCAGGCTGCATTTACAACCAGCTGCCCTCTCTCAGCCTCCACTTCCCTTCCTTTTTGCAGGGGTCCCCTGCGGTCCTTTCACCTACCGCTGCCAAGATGGGACCTGTGTGAAGAAACCCAACCCCCTGTGCGACACCACTGCAGACTGCAAGGACCTGTCTGATGAGAACCACTGTGGTGAGGAAGTGATCAGCTACACATCAGCCAAGCAGGTTCAGGATGACACGTAGCTGCAAGTTGCCCCCTTTCCTCCCAACACCCAGAAGAAGCACCCACCCTCCCTTGTTCCACCACCCTCTCCCCACCCCAGTCCCACAGTACCAGTGCCCCTGCTCCAGCCGGTGGTGGCAGGGACAGCAGCAATGAGCAAACTCTGTGCTGAGCTGTGAGCAGGCACTTGCTCTGTGGACAGCTGCTCCCTGCCTCCTTCAGGCAGAGGCATCAGGCCAGACAGACATGTCTCACAGGCCAGGTTCAACCCACAAGGCTGCCTGTTTGACCACTGTGTTGGCTTATATGCCATCCTACAAGGGTCCAGCCAGGAAAATCAACCATGTCTGCATGGCTACTGGCAGGGAGGGAGTTTATGTTTTGATTTCCCTGCTTGTTTTTTTCTGGAGCCTTGGCAGGCAGTGAAATGGCATGACTGGGAGGGTTTCCTGACAGCACAGCAGGTAGCACAGTCAGCATGCTGCCCCAAAGGCATTCCCAGGCTGCAGCTGGAGGTGGGGATCGCTGAGAGGGAGTGCTCACTAGACCTGTCCTGGGCAGTACAAAAAGCATCTTCTGGCTGGGTAAGACAAGCAATTAGAGGTCAAACTCTTCAGTCAACTAAGCTGCAAAGGAAGGGCAGGCACAGTATATCATGTTCCCTTCCTTCCCTGAAGTACCTGCTGTGTCTCTTCCTCAGACTGTGGGATGCAAGCCCCTCTCAGCAGGATTGTGGGTGGTATGAATTCTGTAGAAGGGGAATGGCCATGGCAGGCCAGCCTGCAAGTTCGGGGCCGCCACATTTGTGGGGGAACACTGATTGCTGACCGCTGGGTGGTCTCAGCTGCACACTGCTTCCAGGATGAGAGGTAAATGGAGAGGGGAGGTGCTGGATAGAAAGATTTGCGTTGCTTTCCATGTCGTGCATGATTGGAGGCTCTTTTGACTGATGAAAATGTCATGGGGCAGCTGCACCCCTCATCTGACACCTCAGCCATGCTTCTCCATGGCTTGGAGATGAAGAAAGGGGTATGGATACATGCAGTATTATCTGGGCGTGCAGGGAAATGGGGGCAATGCTGGGATTCACAGAGGGGCAGCTTTGAGAGGGCAGTGGTAGCAGAAGATGCTTCACAGCTCCACCTTTGTTTTGGCTTTGCCTTGTCCCCATGCTGTCACAACGATGGAGATGTTGGCATGTGCTAGGATGGGGATAGCACTACCTGCAAAGTGTGCCCTTTGGGCCCCATGCTCCTCTGCTGCATCCTACAGGCTGGCCTCCCCCTCCATCTGGACCATTTACTTGGGCAAATACTTGCAAAATGCCACCGGCCATACAGAGGTGTCCTTCAAGGTTATCCATATCTTTCTCCACCCTTATTACGAGGAGGACAGCCATGATTATGATGTGGCCCTGCTCCAGCTGGACCATCCTGTGATCATCTCATCGTTAATCCAGCCCATCTGTTTGCCTGCTCCTTCTCACATCTTTGAGCCTGGCCTTCATTGCTGGATCACTGGCTGGGGAGCCCTCAAGGAAGGCGGTAAGTTCAAGGTCTCTTGACGGCCTACAGCAGCAGTGCTGAGGCAGAAACATAGGTTCAGATGTGTTGTAGGCACAAGAGGTTTCTGTTCATCCCAAAACATTGTGCTTCCTTCACTCCTTTTGATTTTGTGTAATAGGTTGATCAAAGTTACCTTTTGAGTGCCCTGAAACCTCATTTGGAGAGGCAGGCATGACAGTCTGGTAATCTGTATGGGGACAGTGTGTGCTTCTTCATCCAAAGACTAGAACAGCCCTTCAGGTCAGCTTAGTGTCTCCCCCCACTCACAGACTTGTTCCAGACTATGCAGAACTGGACACTCCTGGTTTGTATTCCTAGACAGAAGAGCTTAACATCCATTTCAGCGAGAAACAAACCCAAGACTCTGGGAACCCAGAGGTTTCCCCAAAGCAGAATACTCCTTGGCCCAAAACCTAAAGTGCCCACGACATATCCATGTACGGAAAGGAACGAAAGGGAATTTTACTCCTTCCATGCAAAAAAAAGTGCACTGCTGAAAGTCAGAGATTGTGATGATTGGAGAGCAGAACAGAAATTCCAATGGCAGGTTTCAGCATGAAGTGAGGTAGCCATGGGCTGGGAGAAGTTTCACCATAGCTCACCTGTGCTACTTTTGGTGCTCTACCTTTCAGGGCACATCAGCAATGTTCTGCAGAAGGTGGATGTGCAGCTTATCCAGCAGAACATCTGCAGTGAGGCCTATCACTATATGATTACTCCCAGGATGCTGTGTGCTGGGTACTACCAGGGCAAGAAGGATGCCTGCCAGGTGACAGAGGAGTTGTGGGATCAGGGGTGACTACCAGAGGTGGGATGTGTACCAAGTCTCATAAATGCAATCCACAGCCTGAAATAAGGGGGGAAAGACTCTATAAGGTCACTTTTCCAACACTTCCTCTGATCAAAGCGGCCAACAACAGCTCTCATGACCACTTCTTCCCCGCATCCTTGCCTTAGACAGGATCCAAATACAGTTGAAATACCCTTTTCTCATTTCAGCCCATTCTCCACTCTGCCTCCCACTTTCAAGTCAGGTGACTACATCAGTCTCTTACGCCCTCAGCCTCTTTAGCACCTGTCATACACTGTAACCCATCTGTTCCTTCATTACTATCAATCTAGAGGAATTCCTCTATGCCATCCCTCACGGAATCCATTTAAATTCCACCAGCTTCCTTGCTTGCCACATATTTGGAAATGCCATACAGAGCAGGAGGAATCAGTAGAGCAATCAGCTTTTTGCGACCTGGCTGAGGGGGAGGAATTTGCACGATGAAGGAATAAATGAGTCAGATGTTTGCACTGGAGACTGTTTTTGACATCTGCCTAAGATACAAGGAATGTTGCAGATGTCCCAGGCATGAGTTGAGGTGATACAGGAATCTGTATCACAGAGGGGCTCAAAGACAGCCTAATCAGGCAGCAGCAGAAGGTGGTGTGTCACCATCACTTCATTTTACTTTTCTTTTTTCTAGGGTGATTCTGGAGGTCCACTGGCCTGCAAAGAACCCAGTGGCAGATGGTTTCTGGCTGGTTTGGTCAGCTGGGGAATGGGATGTGCACATGCAAATCATTATGGAGTATACACCAGGATCACTCAAGTGCTGGGCTGGATGAACCAAACCATGAGCTGAGAAAAGTGCATCTCTGTCTTCTCCCTATCACACCTACATTCACATGGCACTCATTCCTGATCTTGCTCACTTGCCTCTCAGAGAAAGAGTGTGGGATGTTGTCAGACCCAGGATGCTCTTCTGAACAGGGGAAAAAAAGGCTGCCACGGAATTGTAGAGAAAAGCAGGCAGACCCTCTTCCCCATCGGTGCTTCCCAGGGAGCATCCCAAGGGGTTTTTAGGCCATCTGTCCAAAAGAGGGGGGAAGGAAGGGAGGTGGGGGAGTTGGGGGCAATGACATGACACACAGCAATAGTCCCAAGCGGATGGTTTCTGAGAAGAGGAATAAGGGGAGTTGAACTTTCCATGAACCATGTGATTCAGCCACAGTCTTATGCTGGAACATTTGCTGAGAGAAAATGTGACTGATGTAGTTAGAGATTCCAGTAACTGTGAAATCAATCTGCCTCCCTCTTCCTTCCTGCTGCTTATCCTTCATCCCCCTTCCCCTCCCATCACTCCTCCTCTTCCATCTCCCTAATTGCTTCTTTTCTTAGCTGGCGTGTGCTGTTCAGCTCAGCCAGGCAACTCTTCACATCTCACTGACTCCCAGGCATGAGTCCAGCATCGCACCCCCAAGCACGTGTCCTGCTTCCCTGCTGGAGCAGCACCCAGCCTCCACTGCTGCACTTCCCCCACTAAAAATGCTGGAGCAGACTCCCATTCCCTTCCCTCAGCTCTTCTAAATACCTTTAACATCAGGGTGTCTCAACTGCTTCCATCTCCTATCTCAGGTAATCCAGGAGGTGAAGGAAAAGGCTTCAGGGCACAGGGCTTAAACTGCAACTGCTGTGGGTTTGGTTTTTTAACTAAGATATACGAGTGTGTGTGTGTGTGTATGTGTGTGTGTACACAATTGGCCACTCTCTGGAATTAGAAATAAAATTAATTTGAGAATGTTTTTGGCTCTAGTTTGTCTCACTCTGCTAAAAATTATCTTGAGGTTTGTATGTTTTTGACTAAACTCCAGTCCTGACACTGGCAATTGGCAGAAGTTTCCACACCCCTGCTCACCCCCCGACCCCAGATGTCCCTGGGGTCAATACGTTCGCTAGACAGGTGGTCCTCACTGATTGTCATGATTTAAGGGTGCAGATACCAATAAGCAAACCTGCTCTGTAGCCCAGCTGCCTGCAGTAGGGATGCAGCACAGACACGGTGGGAAGCACCTCCAGCCCCCAGAATACAGGCACAGCACAAGCAGCTTCTGGTGACTCCAGGTGATGAATCCCAACTCCTTTTCTCCAACTCCCACCCCCTTACACCAGCAATGAATTCTTGCCACTTGAAATGAGAGGCAGCAAGGAGGAACAGATTGTGAATTTTATTCAGGAGTCTTCAGACACAGCAGTGAAGCAAATGCCCCGCTCCCCAAAACTGGGATCTCCTGGTGCTGGCTGACACAACATCAGGTACCAGCATGTTCCTGGTACCCAGGCAGCACACCGTTCTCCTTCTCACACTGCTGGCACAGGGCTGCTTTGGGGGACAGGGAGGGAGGCACCAAGGAATGTGATACCCAGCACAGGGACACCTCCGAGCAATACAGATGGCCCATAAAAGGACGGTGGCTCTGCATTTGTCCCCGGGCCACAAGCCCAGACCAGTTGCCTGCAACAGCGAAAGGGCAAGGGCTGGTTCTTCCACAGCTGCCACCATTTCAGTCCCCATTTGCATCCAGGGTGCTCAGAAAGGGACCGCAGGCTGCAGTGGCTGATCGCTGATGTCCCCACCAGGGGCCACTGTGACATTAAGGAAAGCCAGACTGCCAGGCATAGGAGGGGCCATGGGCTCCAGCTCTTACAGCAGCCCAGGGGCTCCATGGAGCATCTGCCCTCCTCCAGGGCTGGAAGCTCAGGCCTCCGAGGTGAGTTTGTACAAAAAAAATGGATGCATGTGAAGAGTGAAGGAGGCTGGGGGCGTCACTGTGGGACAAGGGGCTGCCATACACTGCAGTACAAAAATAAAGATATAAACAAGAAATGAAAAGGCTGGAGCGGAGTGTTCAGATCACATCCTCAGATCTCTGGTTTGTAACAGCTAGAGAACAAGAGAGAAAGAGAAACAAAATCAATGGTAGGTAAAAAGGCAACTGAGCATGATGGGAAGAGTGAGAATCAGAAAAAGGGAAATGACAGAGGAAACATGAACAGAAGAAAAGGAAAAGAGATGAGGAGTGAGGGTGGGAAAACAGACCAAAAGGAAGAAAAAGTCCATGTGATTAACATACACTGAGTCTTAAGACAATAACACTCAGGTCCCACAGCCATAGACAAGGAGGCTTTCAAACAGAGAGAGAGAGAAATGTCAGCCAGCTAACAAGTGCCCTCCATTAGGACAGGTGGAGATTGGCACAGAGCATCTCCAGTTTAACAAGTGCCTCACAGTTTTGCAGTATGGCGAGGAATCCTTCTAACGCTTTCTGTACCCAGCCCCACACGTTGCCCAGCCAGCCTTCCTAAGCAGGAGGCAGAGCAGAGAGGCTCATTTTGCACACAGCTGTGAAAACATCTGCAATGGGGACCAGCTGCTTCTGCTATGCCTTTGCCACCTTTCCCACTGGGCTCTCACCCTGGCAGAGCCAGTGGGGGAAAAGACCAAGGAGGGAAAAATAACAGGCTGCCTTCTGCAAACTGCTCCCAGGCTGGCAGGCAAAGGAGCTGCAGACGGCAGTCTGGAGAAGCGATCTGGCATGCATGACACGCAGACACGTGGCAAAATTCCACCCCTTCCCTGAACCACCCCTGCCTGCTTTGCATTCATTTCCACCCCTCTCCCAGCTGCACTCTCCTTTGTGCTGCCAGAGCCTCTGGTCCAGAGCCATAGGATCTGCTTGGGAGGTAAAGGCACGCATAGGATGAGAAGAGGTAAAGCCACCTTAGGGATGAGTCAACCTCACACCTCCCTCCTTCCCCTCCCCAAGCTCTACAAACCAGGGCCATACCCACAAGAGGGAAGTGAGTCACTCATGCAGAGCTCAGGCTGGCAGGAGCTGGGAGTGCAGACAGGTAACATACCTGCAGAGGAGGAAAAGTGAGGAGCAGAGAGAGACAGGGCCCTGGGCAGAGACCACTCTGAGCCCTGGGGGACAAAGAGAGTAGAGGGAAGGATGCTGGAGGCTGGCGAGTGAGGCAATGTGGGAGGTAGATGACAGTGCTGGGATGGACACGGAAGGGAGCAGGAGGGAGGGTCCGCAGGAAGAGAGTTTAGCACAATCCCGAATAGATGGACAGTCTGCAAATAAAAATAAAACCGTAGATAAACCAAACCGTTTAAAATACAAAGCAGCAGCCATGGTAACAGCTCTCCCCTATCAGCTTTATCTCCAGAGAGACTCCAACTCCTGGAGAGGACAGCCCCCACACCCCATACCTGCTCTAGTCCTTCCCTGCTGCTAGCTGTGAGCTCTCACCAGAAAGGTGGACGGGTCTATGCCTGGGGGGTTATTTTTATCATTTTCCTCAGGGATTTGCTGCACCTTTCTCCTCTGCTTCTGCTTCTGCTTCTGCCTCTGCCTCTGCCTCCTCCTCCACCTCCTGCTCTTCCTCCTCCAGGTCCTCCTCTGTGCTCTGTGGCCCAGCATGCGGGACAAAAGGAAGAAAGAGTGGAGATACTTGCAAGATGAGCCATGGCAGTTCTTTCTGACACACAACGGAACAAAGCAATTGTCATAACACTGGAATAAAAAGGGACCTTCCCCCATGGCCAAGACAATTCTAGGTCAGGGAACAGAGAGACTTGATTTCCTTTGGAGTATCACGTCAGGGTATCTAACCCACTTACAAGTGCTCTGACCCCACCGCCCAACAATGCTATCAGTTGCTAGTGTTCCTTCCTGCATCCTGGGTGTCTACAGGATGTCATGCACTTCCACATGTTTCTGTCCTTCCTTCAAAAGGGGAGCAGGAGATATCTACCCCTCAGGCTGAGACTCAGAAAAAGGAAAGAGAATGCTGCAAAACCTTCAGGGAAATAATGCCCTATAGGCAGTGACACACAAGAATGGGCATGAGGAAGCATGAGGGGGATGCTAGAGTAGCATGAGAAGTGCCAGGGTGACTTGCTAAAGCCATTTGCCACACACAGCCACACACCACCCCTCCAAAACACACACTCCTCCTTTTGGGCAATGGGTGTAATGCCATGGTACTGAACACCAGGACAAGCCCCTGTATTTCACCACTGAGGTGCCCCACTGTGGCAGGGGAGAGAGAAAAGATAGAAGGAGCAAAGAGCAAGGATCTCATAGGCAATGGGAGCAAGGCCAAGCAAAGTTGATCTCACCTTGGCTTTGTGGCAGGGCTCAGAGCTCAGGCCATTAGGGGAGTTGTACAACTCCTTGGAGACCACGCACAGGAATTCTGTCTGATCCTCATTCCCATAATTATAGGATGAGCCAATATTCACAAGCTAGAAAAGATGAGAGCAAGAATCACAACCAGATATTCCTGAAAACATCCACTCCACCTGGGGAGCAAGGCAGAAAGCCCACCATGCAGCATTGACTCCAATCCATAATCCCGGTGGAAAGGCCTCATAACTAAGCTGAGGAGACAACACAGAGAACAAGGAGAGAAGTTAGCCAGGATGCAAAACAGACTGGCCTCACAAAGTATCCTCTAAACCTCTAGAAAGGGGCAAGAAAGAGCCAGTGTGATGGCTCAATCAATGACTTGCCCAGTATTCCCAGAGAGGGAAGGAGCCTTGCCTGGCAACTGTAGGGTATCCACAATCTTTTCCCCAAAAGTCAACTCCTTCCCCCCCTGCTCTGCCTTATCCATACCTGCTCAAAGCGCCATCCATCTGACATGGTGGAAACCATCTGAGTGAGCTCCTCTTCCTGGCACTGCAGCACACGGTAGACATGCTTAGGAGGCACCTGAGAGCAAAATTGCAGAGCACACTGACAACAGTCACATCCTAAAAGCTGTTCCCCTCCTGCAGAAAGAAGTGGTAATACCCCTCCTTGACAGACCTGTCCTCTTCCCCATGTCCCAGGTGAAAGGGGAGTGGAAACCACAATCCAGCTTTTTACTGTGCTGTCATTGGAGGCAAGAACAGTATCTCTTCTGGATAGGAGGGACTGAGCTGAGTGCTTCCTGCATTGTCCCCAGAAGATACTGGCCTCTTGTTATGGGGAGTTTGCATTTGTCATTACAAAATCATTTTTTGCAAATGCAACGAAGGCTTTGTAGCACAAAGTTACTGTGTTGCTGGAGGCTTACAACCTGAGGCAGACAAGATGAATAGTGAGATAGCAGACAATCGTCCCCCTAAGACAGATTTTCAAAGGTAGCTGGCCAAGACAGGGTGTGATTGTGCCACAGGATTGATTCCTTGTCTGCATTTAACTCTTTCACAGCCATTTCTTCACCTGTTTCCTCCAGGTTTCTCTACAGATATTACCATGCCCTTCATTATGATTACACTCCCAGGACTCCCCACACCAGTCCTCCTCTCCATGACACCTTTGCTCTCCTCTAAAACATTCCTCTACATCCCACAGCAACCAGCTGCCTTCTTTCAAAAGCTAGAGGAGCTGATTTAGCTTCAGGGGCTACATCCAGCATTACTTCTATGGGATGCAAAACAAGCCTGCAACTTGTTTATTGTAACTAAATTGGTGGTAGCTTGTCCCCTGCAAAATTTTGCTGCATAGGGATTAGCACATAATCTCTAATTAGGTGCTTCCATCCATTCCTTGCTGCTTCTCTCAAGTCTTCTCTCACTCTAGACTCATCTCTCTCCCTTTTTACAGCCCCTGCTTTCCCCACCCCACTCTATCTTGCCATACCTGTGTTACTGTGTAGTCCTTCTCCTCCATTCGATCCTTGATTATTCGGATCAAAGGACCAATGTTGTAGAACTCAGCTTCTTCAAGGATCCCTGAGAAAGACAGACAGAAGGACCACAAAGACAAAGTTAACAGCCCGTCTTTATTTTTCGACTTGCAAATGATCAATCCTGAGCTTCACAAGGTCCAGAGGGAGAAATTATACTATTGCCTCACTTTTCAACAGGCTTGAAACTCTTACTGCAGAGAATTGAAACTTGGCTCTCTGCATCCTGTTTCTAATGCTCACCCCAACTTCCTTATGCTGCCTGCTACTAGAGAAACAGGCACTACCAGTGAAGGCTTCTGCTGAGGACTGCTAATACCTTTCCCAGATAACTGGCCAAGGAGAACAACTGTAGGCTCCAGTCTCTCTCAATGACTACTTGTTATCACCTTGCTCAGACTCTCTTATTAAGGCAGAGAACCACAACTTGTGGTTCTGACAAGTCACCAAAAGACCCTAGAAAAGCCTAATTTACCTCCTGAGCCACTTGGAATTGCAGCCCCATATGACTTTAGATGATCTTTGGCTCTTTTCCCTGTGTTTCAACTCAAAACAGGTATACAGAAATGTCTGGGGTTTTTTCTCTATGGCATCTGCATCCATCACCTCTCCTGAGACTCACCTGTTTGCTAACAGACCTTTAGGAAAAGGCAGGTGGTTCCCAGAGGGTCAGGGAGGGAAAGGTGGCTGGGAGCCAACACTCACATGTCCCCAGGGCAGTACACAGGAAATGCAGGTGAAGAGATTGATCCTTCACTACCTGACAAATTCAGACCTCTTCTGTGTCTCTCATTCAGCAGTGAATTGTCTAATGGGTTCATTTTGTGCCAGCCTGAATGCTTGCAGCAGAAAAAAAAAATGGCAATGCAAATGAACTAGACTCCTGTTTATGTTTTAGATTTGATATTAAAACCTGCAGATGAACTCTGACCTCAGGATTACAAGAAATGTCAAGGAGGAAACACCTCAAAATTGTGCGTATTACAATCCTGTACCATTAGTTGGATCTATTTTTGGAATTACAACTGATAAGACTATTCTGAAGAAAACTTTACTTGCTTTAGGTAAAAATGTGTAAGAGAGGCAAGAAGACTACTGAACATGCAGAAACTGTGCTTGGCAAGCACAGCATAGCACAGCACTGGACAGCACAGCCTGTCTTTGGAATTGGCTCCTTATTAAACCGTAGAACCCAAAAAATAACAAGGCATTGTGAACTGCTGGCTGGTAACACTGTGAAGTGACCGAGTCATCCTATTGGACCCACTGTCAGCCTCAAATGAGGGATTGGTTTGCCTGGCTTGCTCCACTGGAATTTCTGCAGTCCACAACTCCTCAGAGCACAAGCAGCATACAGTGCATATCACTGATTAATGATGGTCTTTATTACAGAGCTCGGATTTTTGGGTCTTCTGGGCTTTCATTCCTAATTAGAAACACTCAGTTGTTAATAGAAAACTCAGTCACAGAGCCTGGTTAAAAGTAGATCAGGAACAAGTAAAAAATGGCTTATGGTGGCTCTGAGATCTTCCCTACTTCTGTCTTGGTGACATCACTGCTGGACAAACAGTTGTGATGCCATAACACCTGCAAGGACGCCTTCCTCACCCACTGCAAACGCCTTTAGTAAAGGAGACACTGTCATGCTTTCCAGGGATAGCTCTCTGAAATCCCCCCACATCAACATCCAAAAGGAGAACAAGAGACAACAAGTCCTATTTTTCCTGAGTACGGCAGTGATGGTAAGTGGGAGGTTTCTGAGCTCCACGACTCACCCTCTTCAGCCATATCTTTATCCAGGACCAGCTTCCCATGACGGAGGAAATTCAGAATGGGTCCAAAGTAGGTGGGGTCCCGATCTATTAGATATGCACCAGTTTCATCCTAGCAACAGAGATAGATCACAAGGAGAAAAAACCCCAAGGAAAACTTGTAACCAAGTATTACTTGTAACCTAGAATACAAGAAAATACAAACCTATGCAAAAATGCCCACTATTTCTAAGATTCTTTGGAAACCATGAGTCCCTGAGAGTCCCTAGTCAAGACAGCCCAGCTTGGATTTTAACTCCTGTATTGGTCTGCTCAGCATGCCCACATCAGCACGAATCAATCCAGCTGAAAAGGCCCAAAAAATAGGCCTTTTGTGCAACTGTGCATCCAGGCCTGGTGGGAGAGAGCAGAGATCCCCTTACAGGAACAAGGCTGAGTCAGGCAGACACAGCTGAGAAGTAGACCCAGGATGTGGGGTGACGAAGAGGAAGGAGAACAGGAGCAGAGGGGATGGCCTCTCTTTTCCCCAGCTCGGGAAGGCAGGTGCCAGGCTACAACACAGCAAGGTGGGATGCGGCATGGGGAAATCCTTCCCGGGAGAGGGGGGTAAAAGAGCAGGCATTTCTCACTCAGTTGCTCCTGCAGCTGCTGGGGTCTGGCTCCATCCCTGCATCCCTCCAGCCCTCCCCACGCTCGGTGGGGCACGGTGCGGGAGGCAACCCAGCTGCCTTACCCGGTCCGACTGCAGCTCCTCGCCCTGGCACAAGCGACACAGGAAAGATTTCTGCTCCCGACACAGGGTCTGCCTGGTGGTGAGGAAGACGGTGCCCCCCACATTGAGCCTCACCCACTTGGCCTGGGTGCCAGCGGGTGGTGGGATGTCCCAGGTGCAGCGTAGCCCCACGGCGCCCTGCATCTCCTCCCTGCCCTCCATCCTCATCCTCACCCCCACCTCCCCCACGGCGTGCAGGGACTGCCGCAGGTGCTGCCTGTCGGAGAATGCCGGGATCTGTAGTTTATCTGCCTCTCCCTCCGCAGCAGCCCTGTTTCCTGGGGGCCAGGATCTTCCCTGTGACTACCCAGGGAGTCCCGAGAGGAGGAATGTTGCTCGGTGCTGGAGGATATCACTGCGGCTGTTGGGGCGGGCAAAGCCACAGCTCCACAGCGCTGACACTCCCTGGCTTTTCCCCAGTTCCCGTTTTCACAAACCATTCCGGAGGTGCAGGGTGTTATGCAAAACACTTATTCGTCGGCACTTATTTCCATAGACATCCTCTCTGGCTCATTAAAAGGTTCTGGGAGCTGTAGTTTCGCAGGGATATACACAAAAGGGTGATGGGAACTGTAGTTTTCCCAGCTCGCTGTTCCTGCTATGAGGATGCTGTAACGAAGGGGACTGCACCACATGACCCCAGCCCTGCGGCTGGTACCCTGCCTGTTTCCTGTCCTGGGTCTTGTCTGCAGGCTTCCTCGGAGACAGGAAGCACAACCTGCTCCCTGGCAGTGGGCAGATTAAGCCCCTCAGCGCGGTACTTCACAGCATTCCCTTCAGGATATCCATTACCAGGCTCACTGCTCAGTGCTGCGTCACTTGCCATACTTCCTTGCAGCAAAAGATGCAGACAGTTGCCTTCTTGCTAACACATGTAGGGACACTTCTGGGAACTGTATTCTGGATCTGCATGAAGTGCTGGCAGGGGGCAGGAATAATTTTTCTTCCATCTCAGAGGAGTTGCTGACTCAGCAAACCTTCACACACACCCGCCCCCCCCCCGNACCCACCGCGTCCTTCCCCTGGCCCCCGGCCATCCCTGGTTGTGTCTGGGCAACAGAGAGCTCAGACTTACAACTTAACTCAGCTCTGTGTGCAGTTTTACCTCTGCCCCAGGCACGTTATCGCCCGCCAAGGCCGATGTGCCAATCCCATGTTATGGAATCTAGCCCTGCCTCTGTCCCTCGCTCCTGCCAGGCTGAGCCTGGTGCTCAGCAGTTCATGCCCCAGGGGACTCTGTTCAAACACACTCCTTGGCACGGACACAACCTGAACAAGCTCTCTCTCCAGGAGCTCTGCTTTTCCCACTCCCACCTAAGCACAGCTGTGCTTGCCAGCAGCTCGAGCACATTAGGAATGGAAAGGAAAGGCTGGTGTTTCTCCCCGTTGTGGCTCAAAACCTTCCCTTCACCTAAGCAACTTCCTGGCTCTTACTTGACTGGACAATGCAGTACTGCAGAGACATACAACACTTTTTTTTCCTTGCATTTAGATCTTAGTGCCTTTTGAGGTGAGGGGTTATTGAGTGAAGAGGCTAGGTAAAGAGAAACATTATGTTTTACTCTTACATTCATTTTCTTCTTGTCCTTCCTTCTTCTTTTACTTGCAAGTCATTCCCTTTTATCACTACAGGAGAAGGCCAGCATCACCCTTCCCCCAAATCACCCAGGATTTCCTTCACAAAGATGGCATCTGTACTTTGTTCCTTCTGTGGATGAGTGCCAAGGGGAGGAGAGGAAGAGAGGGTAAGACGGAAAAGGTTTCAAGATTGCTGACCTTCAGGTAATTTAAGCACAGGAATAATTCAGCTGCTCCAGGGTATAAATTCAAATAATTTTGAACCAGCATTAGAGTGACCATAAACAGAGAGAGCATGAAAAAATATTTTTTTCTACCTATACGGAGCAGGCTCTGGCCAAAATTACTGCCCAGCCCTTGGACCAGTCTCTACTGAGCAGTAACGTGCATCAAAGATGCTCACACTAACACTGACCCAAGCTGAAACATCACACAGTGCAACACAGCTCTGGGCTGTCAGACTGCTGTCCTCCTAATTCTGGCTCTGAGTCAAACCACAGCAAACTGGAGACCTCTGCCCTGCACTCTGGTGTCTGAGGATTGCAGGACTCCGTCTGTTCTGGCGGCAGCTCCAGCAGCAAACTGGAATGAGGACTGTGGCTCTCCGATATGAATGCAGCAGCTGGGTGGCAGCCTATAGCCCCTTATCTCCCCCTCCAAGAAATCTGCCCTGCCTTCATTTTTTCCCTTTTACCGAGGGTTCGCCCTTTCCTTTTCCTCCCCTGCAGCCCCTCAGCCTCTTGCTCCTTCTTAGGGCCCATCTCTTGTTCTCAACACCTTCTTTTCCAACCTCCCCTCAGACAATGCTGCTCACAAGTCCAGGACGGTCTATATTCAAGGCATACTGTCTTCTATCAATACCAGTCTCCACCTGTGGCTGACACCTCAAGTCTTGCTCACCCCAGGGCCATGGGGTGAAAAGGTAATTGCTAAATCTAAAGAGACATAAGGAAATAGGTCAAGAAACACCACTTCCAACACCAGAGCCTTCTCTTCTGCAACATACAGCAAAAAATTTATTGGAAACCCACCAGATCAGGGGTTTCCCCACAGTATGTGAAAACCCTCTTTAGGAAGAAGCCAGTGTGGGGTGAGTTACCAACTGAAATGTTCTGATGAGTCGGTGGTGTGGGCTAAACACAGACCTAATTGCACACCACCACCAGATGTAGTTCTGAGATGCAATTATTGTGCCCTTGTTAAAGTCCCCTAAAAACAAGCAATAGAACACAGGAGAGGTAAGTTTAAACAGTCAGTGGTGTTTGGTCAAAGGTTGGACTTGATTATATCAGTTCTTTCCCAATCTTAATGTTTTATGATTCTATGACTTGTTCCTCCTGCCTTTATGGTAACTGTACATAAAACACATGCACAGAAACAGAGACAAGAGCAAGCAAGAGCTTACGTGGGGCTGTGTGATGGTGTAAGACCATACAGCACTGCTGAGTACCCAGTGAAATCATGTGGACCATTGCACAGACAGACTGGGAGCAGGAAAAACTTGACAGCCACTGGATACTGGGCTGAACAAGAGCTGAGGAGAACAGAGCAGGAGGTAAATGGGAGTGTCTGGGTTCAGCAGTCAGGCCTGCAATGCAAACCTGCAGAAGGTTACACACACTGCAGTGCTCTGATGAGCCAGCTTGGTACATGGTATATGATGCATCTCTGGCGTTGTGGAGCTGCTCTTATGTAACTGTTGTGCTGTGCAGGGATCACCACGTGTTGGCACAGACAGCGTCACCACACTGACAACTGGGAACACGTATTGGGGATTACATGGCATGAGGCACCAGAGAAGAAACTAGGAAGAACTAGTCAGCATGTCTATGTAGGATCAGTGCCACTCTCTTTTCTGCAGGAAGTGGAGAGGGGAAGACAACTGATGCTCAGACATTTTGCCATTAAGCCGACAATGAATTAGGCAAATAAAATTCCCTACACTGGATTTGGGGGTGGACATAGTTCAATAATAGAGTCCAGCTCGACTGCCAGTTGAGCCAGGCATATTGGAGCAGGAAGAGAAACGCCCCATGGCATGCAGGCAAGCAAATCTTTCTCCAGCTCCTTGTGCTGCATGAGGTCTGTGAGCAGTGTATCTGCGTTCAAAGCTGTGTGCAAAGTCTGTGTGTGCATGTGCATGAAGCAGCACCTTTGCTGGAAGACTGCTGGGAGAAGGAGATGGAATGGTCTTGTAGCACCCAGTTGTAAGCTGGGACCAGGAGAGATGGGAGGAGCATGAAATGTCCCTGCAGGTAACAGCAATTACCATGGTTCATGCAGTGCTCAGGCCAGTGGTGCTGGTAGAAAAACAGTTGCTTTAGAATTTGGAAAAGTTTGCAGGAGAACAAAAAGTTTGCTGGGAAATGAATGTTGAGGATTTTAAAAAACGGGGTTCTCCGGTTTTTTTTCTTTTTCTCTTAAAGAATTTTTCCCCATACGTGTTGCTAGGACACAGATTGCTGAGTACTTAAGAGAGACAAAAACCTAGCCACAGGGAGGAGTCCAAGTGGCTGCCCTCTTTTACCTGGGATTTTGTCGTGCAAGGCGAGAGGCCATGAGATTTGAACTGAATAAAAGATGGCAGATAGAACCCCTAGATCTCTTGCTCTTCCAGCACTGGAGCGGAGAGTGGCTGCTCTCGTGGCGCAGGGAATTCATCACTTTGTGCGCTTGCTGCTGGAAAGCCCCAGGATTC